>MU260554.1:85000-92500 GCA_020310875.1 Ceratopteris richardii
TTGGAGGTAGTCACTCAGAGAAAACACAGAGTAAAGAACTATGAGTATATGTATTGATACTATCAAATGTACATTCCCATTGGCAAGAGATGTAATGCACAATGGTACTCTGAGGTGTAGGCTAGGTAGTAGCTCTCACACACTCACAAATTTGTTTGGATTAGCCTCGGGAAGAGTGTAACTTAACCCGCGACTTTTACATTGACTTTTATAGGAGTTTTTGAATGAATTTGAATTTGAATTCAAATTAAAGCTCCCTTGATTCTCTCCACTAGACTTAGGGAGATATTCCCTCAACTAGATCATCTAATTTTTCCACGACTCTAGTCTAGTAGGTATGATTACAATGTTGATAAAGTCACATGGACTTTTTCATGAGATAAAAGTAAGAATCAATAAGACTAGGTTCACATGATTATTGACTCTTGTGAATGTATCATCCAAGGGTTCAATCTTTTATGCTTTCCAAGGGTTCAATAATCCAAGCTTTAAGTTGGGTCTTCAAAGGCACACAACAAAGCCAAGTGTTTAAGGCTTGTTTGCACCAACAGCTCCCCCTCAAGCCAAACACTTGCTTGAGTCTTCATCTTTAGTCTTCAATGATATCCTGTAATCCAATCATGGATTTAAACCTGCATAGTTTGCTCCCATCCAAAGCTTTTGTAAGCAAATCTGCACATTGAATATTAGTGGACACATATGATAATTGGATTTCTTTGCTAAGTAGTTTCTCCCTCACATAGTGGTAATGAACCTCTATGTGTTTTGTCCTAGCATGATACATAGGATTAGCAGCTAAATGAAGTGAACTTGTATTATCACCAAATATGATAGGTGGCCTTGTGTATAGGCCCAATTCTGAATAGAGTAACTTCAACCATATTGATTCTTGAGTGGCATTGGCTAGCCCTCTGTACTCTGCCTCAGTAGATGATAGAGCCACTGTGGGTTGTTTCTTGGATGACCAAGAAATAGGTTTATCACCTGCAAAGCATATGTAACCAGATGTACTCCTCCTGTCATCCTTGCATCCTGCCCAATCTGCATCTGAGTATACCTTGATGTCAATATCTGATGAATATGGGTAATACAAACCATGATTTTGTGTTCCCTTTAGATACTTTACTATCTTCTTAGCTGCCTCCAAATGTGGTACTCTTGGTTTATGCATAAATTGGCTAAGTACACTCACACCATATGAGATATCAATCCTAGTTAAGGTAGCATAATTGAGACTACCTACCAAACTTTGGTAACCTGTAATATCCTTGAGTTCTTCTCCTTCATGTGCACTGAGTTTGTGGTTGACCTCCATAGGAATGTTTGAGACTTTAGCTTCCTGCAAGTTAAACTTCTTGACCATGTCCTGAATGTACTTCTTCTGAGTAATGTATATACCTGAATTTGTGTAGACCAATTCAAGTCCTAGGAAGTACTTCAATAATCCAAGATCATTGATCTTGAATTCCTTCATCATTTGACCTTTGATGTGTCTAATTCCTTGAACATCATTTCCTGTAATAATGATGTCATCAACATAGACACACAAGTATGTTACCTCTGAATTGTTCTTCTTTATAAACAATGAAGTATCTGCTTTACTCATCACAAATCCTTGATCCAAGAGATAGGTTGTCAACCTATAGTTCCATGCTCTAGGTGCCTGCTTCAATCCATACAGAGCTTTCTTCAATTTGCAAACATGATTTACCTTATTGGGATCCTCATAGCCAGGTGGTTGTGACATGTAGACTTCTTCAGATATCCATCCATTCAAGAATGCATTCTTCACATCCAATTGGTACATGTTCCAATTCTTGGATGCAGCTACACTCACCATAATTCTGATAGTTGGCATCTTTGCCACAGGAGAAAATGTCTCCTCATAATCAATGCCTTGGGTTTGTGCAAAACCCTTGGCTACCAACCTAGCTTTGTACCTGCTTATTGAACCATCTGAGTTCCTTTTGAGTTTGTAGATCCATATGGATCCTATCACCTTCATGGAGTCCTTCTTGGGTACCAAATCCCAAGTATCACTCTCCTTGAGAGCCTCCATTTCTTCATCCATTGCTTCCTTCCATTCTGGTTTAGTAATAGCTTCCTCAAATGTACCTGGTTCTTCACTTAAGATATCCTTTGCAAGATATACAGAGTGCTTGGTTACAAGTGAAGTATCATATCCATACCTAATAGGTTTCTTCTTTTCCCTTGAAGATCTCCTCATAGCTTGTGTTGAGGATTCTGGATTGTCTTCAAGTTGCTTCATCTTCATCTTCCCTTTTGATTTCCAAGCTTTGAACTCTTCAATGTTGATGGTGTCTTCATCATCTGAACTTGTATCCTCATTCTGAGTTGGTTCTTGTCTGACAAGCTTTGGAAAGTCTTCTTCCATATCATAAGGTAAACTCACTTTCCTGCACTCATTATCATACCATGAATCATTTTCATCAAAGATGACATCTCTGCTTACCTTGAAGCCTTTGTTTGAGGGGTTATAGAACCTGTATCCTTTCTGATTCAAATCATAACCAATAAAGATACACTTTTCAGCCTTAGGGTCTAGCTTTCCCCTTACCTGTGAGGGAATATGCACATATGCAACACACCCAAAGATCTTGCAATGATCCAGAGATGGTCTCTTACCATGCCAAGCCTCATAGGGTGTCATTCCATCAAGTGTCTTTGATGGCAACCTGTTGATCAAGTATGTGGCAGTAGATACACTCTCTGCCCAAAGATAATTTGGTAGTTTCTTCTCATTAAGCATAGACCTAGCTGTCTCCACAATGAGTCTATTTCTCCTTTCAGCTACCCCATTTTGTTCAGGTGAGTACCTTGTGGTAATCTCCCTCTTGATGCCTCTTTCCTGCAAGAACTCTTCAAAGTCATTGGAGAAGTATTCTCCACCACCATCAGACCTTAACCTCTTCAAATGTCTACCTGTTTGATTTTCTACTAATGCAAGATACCTTTTGAAGCAATTAAATACTTCATCTTTATGTTTCATGAAGTACAAGACAGTCCATCTGCTATAATCATCTATAAAAGATACATAGTACCTTGATCCAGATATGGATGGCTCCTTGCTTGGTCCCCAAACATCTGTATGCACCAATTCCAAGTAATCTTCATGCATGAATCCTTTCTTGGTATATGGCAACCTGTGTGACTTACCAAATTGACAAGCCCCACACTTGTATAACATGTGTTGCTTGGATACATTAGGTATCCCAAGCACACATTGATCTCTGCTCATCTGCTTTATGGTTCTCTCTCCAATGTGACCCAATCTCTTGTGCCACATCTCCAATTCTGATAGGGTTTGGTCCCTATAGTTGTACAAGGCAATATTTTTAGTATCCTCAAGTTCAAAGGTAAATAGTCTACCTGACTTCTCTCCCTTGGCTATCCTTCTGAATCCATGTCTTGGATCCTCCACATATGCACCATGTTGAGTGAACCTGACCTGTAGACCTTTTTCAACAATCTGACCTACACTCATCAGATTCTTGGTGATTGTTGGAACATACAGTACTCTGCTAAGTAAATTCTGGTTACCATCACTTGTTTTGACATTACCTACTTTAACCACTGAGTGTTTAGTGTCATCACCTGTCTGCACTTGGTGCTTGCCTTTAGGTTCTTCCAAATCAGAGAGTAAGGCAACATTCCCAGCTACATGGTTAGAGCAACCTGAATCAATATAGAACAAATGATCATCATTGATACCTGATTTAGATGTCATGTTCATAATCAACAAGGAATCATCTTGATCCTCTGCATAATTGTTGTAATCCTTTCTGTTCCTGTATCCTCCTTGATAATTGCCATTGTGATTGTAGCTATTGTTGTAGTTGTTGTTGTAATTATTGTTGTAGCCATGGTAGCCTTGAGATTGATTGAACCTGCCTCTGCCTTGGGAGTATCCTCCTCTTTGGTGACCTCTTCCTCTTTGGTTCTTGTAGTTTTTGTAACATTCATCTGTAGTGTGATTAGACAAACCACAAATATTGCATGGAGATTGATTATAGGGTCTCCCCCTACCTGACTTACCTCCTCTGCCCCTACCTCTAGATGATCTACCTCTCCCTGCATAGTTTGCTTGGGAGGTGGATCCTTCATCATCAACCTTCTTGCTTTTACCCTTATCTTTAGACTTCTTATCTGTATATAGGGCAGAGGGATTGTTACCTTTTGATTGCTCTCCATTCTTTGTGATCTTGGCTTCATGTGTAAAGAGTTGTCCAATCAGAGTTGTTAGATCAGGTGCTTGGATGTCCATGTACAAGTCCATTGCAGTGGTAAAGCTCTCCCACTTGTCATCTGCTTTGAGTCCATTGATCACTTGTCTAACAATTTGCTCTTCTTCAATCTCTTCTCCAACACTTGCAAGTTGATCTGCTATATCTTTGACTTTGGTGACAAAATCTGAAACACATTGTTTTGATTGCTTCCTAAGAGTTGTAAACTCAATCCATAGCTGATTCTTTCTGGCCCTTGTGCTTGATGAGAAGTATGTTGACAAGGTCTCCCAAGTCTCTTGGGAAGTCTTACAGTTCCTAACATGAGGTAGAAGGAAATCAGAGATAGAGTTTAGAAGATATGACCTTGCTAAAGCATCTTTAGCACACCATTGATTAAGTCTCTCATGCTCATCCTTTGTAGGTAGGCCTCTGGTTTTGAATGAGGGCAACTCCTCATCTCCTGATATGTATCCATACAAGCTTCTCCCTTGTAGATAAGTCTTCATTCTTAATGACCATGCCTGGTAGTTATTCCTATCCAATTTGTCAATAAAGGAAGGGAAACCATCACCCATGATTACCTTGTTTGCTCTGATACCACTGTTGGATGTGATGGCTGGGTACAATCAGAAGATCAAGGTGGTGCTGCTAGACCTGCTTCACACCTGCCCTTTCTTTTCTTCAGATATGGTTAGGAGACTCCTTGAGCTTCCAAATGACACCAAGAAACTATATATGTGCTTTACAAGGTGATTGAGAAATGATCAAATCAAAACAGATAAGTTTGAACCTTCATAAGTCCAAAAAACTTGCTATTTCTGTAATGACTCCTGCTCAGTCCTAAGCTTAGTGTGTCCAGCACACTTACAATTGGTCTAATTCCTTCTGGGAGTATTAAATTAACTTAACAAGCTATCATTAGCAAGTTAAATCACTCCAAATGACAAACTATACACTGAGCATGATGTTTAGCAAAATCAGGGACACCCCCGACTTTTTAGGAATCACACAGAAATATACCAGTGATCACTTCGACAGCGATTTCTCCCAATTGGCTGAATATATTGACTTGAAACTTTGTAGCGTTGTAGAATGCTTTGAGCTGGTTCCAATGAGCCCTTGATCATCAAATTTGGTTCAGTAGATCTTGAGATATGCTCTGTTGAAGTTGACAGACTTGGAGGTAGTCACTCAGAGAAAACACAGAGTAAAGAACTATGAGTATATGTATTGATACTATCAAATGTACATTCCCATTGGCAAGAGATGTAATGCACAATGGTACTCTGAGGTGTAGGCTAGGTAGTAGCTCTCACACACTCACAAATTTGTTTGGATTAGCCTCGGGAAGAGTGTAACTTAACCCGCGACTTTTACATTGACTTTTATAGGAGTTTTTGAATGAATTTGAATTTGAATTCAAATTAAAGCTCCCTTGATTCTCTCCACTAGACTTAGGGAGATATTCCCTCAACTAGATCATCTAATTTTTCCACGACTCTAGTCTAGTAGGTATGATTACAATGTTGATAAAGTCACATGGACTTTTTCATGAGATAAAAGTAAGAATCAATAAGACTAGGTTCACATGATTATTGACTCTTGTGAATGTATCATCCAAGGGTTCAATCTTTTATGCTTTCCAAGGGTTCAATAATCCAAGCTTTAAGTTGGGTCTTCAAAGGCACACAACAAAGCCAAGTGTTTAAGGCTTGTTTGCACCAACAAAGGTCACATGACCCTTACATCCCCAACAATCTCCCACTTATGGGTCAATGTGACCATAAGTGGAAAAATATACAAAGAATGATGTAGGACTATACAATAATGTACAAGAAGAGTCTGGATCTCTACCCATACCAGATCAGCCTACACCAACTGCCTCGAACAAGGTGTATCCATGCACCTCAAACTGCTCTAGACTCATATCGACAAGAGTCGAGCTCATATCTGACTGATGCAAGAACTGATGAAGTTCCTGCAAAGCTCCCACTCGCTCCATGCCTATGTCAATCATCGAACGACTGACAACTCAAGTGCAAATGCTCCAATAGCAACTGCAATGTCTGGTCTCGAGCATAACAACTCATACATCAAACTCCCGAATGCTGACGAAACATGTGCTATCCTGGCTAACCTAAGCATGTCAGCCATGCCTCTATCCAAGGCATCCAAAGCACCATCGTCAAGACCAACATGTCCTGACATATCTATGTCAACATCTGGCATGAGCGAATCCAAGAATGACTGCATAACTGCTGACTCCTCAGCATCTAAATCAGCCATGCTCACAACCAAGGATGTATCTAGCTGTGCATCATGAGAGCTAATATGCTCTACCATACACTGTGTATCATGAGAGCTATCGTGCTCTACCACACCAAGTGTATCATCATGCTCCACATGAGCTGACTGCACAACATCAACACCAAGATCCATCTGATGATCTAACTCTAAGTGAGTATCATCACAATGCTCTACATGAGCATCCACATCATGCTCTAAAGCATCCAACTGATCATCCAAAGTATGCTCTATGTGAGCATCCATATGATCAAGAAAATCATGCTCTATATAAGCATCATGAGCATCCGAAATATGCTCTACATGTGCATCCATCTGAGCATCTGAATCCTGCCATACATGTGCATCATGAATGTCAATAGACCTATCTATAGGTAGACAAAATGAGACATGACGAGTCTCACATCGCATATAAGGCTGAACTCCCACTGAGACGAGACTGTCTCTCACATGAAGTACCTGCAGTGGATACATGTGCCCAATCCTGGCACCTCTCATAAGCATAAGCTGTCCCAACTGCAACTGAAAATGATGCTCACCAAGGAATGCATAACATCTGCTCTTCTGTAACTGGCTAACTGAAATCAAGCTCATAGGGAATGAAGGCACATAACGTACATGTCTAAGCATAAGTGATGCTCCACTAGGTAGCATAATGCATACATCTCCTGCACCCTCAATATCATATGTCGTACCATCAGGCATGTGCACACATCCACGACTCTCACCTGAGAATCGACAAAACCACTCACGATGTGGAGTAACATGAAAAGTGGCTAATGCATCAAGCAACCAAGCCATATGTGTGCTATCTAATGAGCAAGAGGAATCATAAGATGAATCGTAGGAGAAAGTAATATCACCATCACTAGCATAATCAACTGCCATAGACTCTCCTGAAACCAGTACCTGATCTGCATCACGTGCATATCTCTGACATCGTCGTCGC
>MU260554.1:100000-102500 GCA_020310875.1 Ceratopteris richardii
ATTGTCCTTATAGTTGACATCTTAGCTACAGGACTGAATGTCTCATCATAATCTATGCCATAGGTCTGGGCATAGCCTTTCACCACCAATCTAGCTTTGTATCTGGCTATACTTCCATCTGCAAGCTTCTTCACTTTATAAACCTATTTATTTCCAATTACTTTCTTACCATTTGGTTTAGGAACAAGTTCCCATGTCTTGTTCTCCTCCAGTGCATTGAATTCTTCCTTCATTGCTTCTTCCCATTGCTTCTTACCTTTAGCTTCATCATAGTTCTGGGGTTCTTCATCATCTTTGACCATATATGCATAGTTCTTCTGAGTTATGTAAGAAGTATCATAAGAATACCTTTCTGGTTGTCTCCTTGTCCTGCTTGACCTTCTTGGTTCACATTCTTCATAAGTTTCTGGATACACCTCTTCATCAAATATAGGAGCTTCTTCATTCATTCTTGTTAATCCACTTCTGGATGTACTTGCTTGCATATAGTCTTCATCTCTATTCACCTGCACAATTGATTTTCCTTTCTCACATCTTCTTACCTCTTCTTCAAATTCTTCAGCTGTATGACTTTGATCTGCATACCAACTTTTCTGTTCATCAAATGTAACATCTCTAGAAACAATAAATTGTTTGGTTAGAGGATTCCACAATCTGTAACCCATCTGCTTTTCATCATAACCAATGAACACATATTTTTCTGCCTTTGGTTCAAGTTTATGCCTAAGTTGTGATGGCACATAAGCATATGCAATTGATCCAAACACTCTACAATGATCTAGTGTTGGTTTCTTACCCCACCAAGCTTCATATGGAGTCATTCCATTCAGAGCTGCACATGGTAATCTATTCACAAGATATGTAGCTGTATTTACAGCCTCAGCCCAAAGATAATTTGGACAATTCTTCTCCTTTAGCATAGCTCTAGCAAACTCAACCAGAGTCCTGTTCCTTCTTTCTGCTACACCATTTTGTTGTGGTGTATACCTGCAAGTTATTTCTCTCTTAATACCTGCATTCCAAAGATAATCATTGAACTCTTGGGAGAAGTATTCTCCCCCTCCATCAGACCTCAGTCTCTTAAGCTTTTGACCTGTGACTCTCTCTGCATATGCATGAAAATGCTTGAAAGCTCCAAACACTTCTGATCTTTCCTTCAAAACATATAATGTTATCCATCTTGTAGCATCATCAATGAAAAGAACATAATACCTTGAGCCACTGATAGATCCTTCTTTTGTTGGTCCCCATACATCTGTATGAATGAGCTCAAGTACTCCATCATGTTTGAATCCTTTCTTTTGAAATGGTAACCTGTGTGCTTTACCCATTTGACATGCTTCACATTTATAAACCATATGTTGACTTTGCACATTTGGTAATCCTAGTACAGACTGATTAGCAACCATAGCTTTAATTCCTCTTTCATTGAAATGACCTAATCTCTTATGCCAGAGATCAAGTTCTGTAATCACTGCTTCACCATGTGTGAGCAAAGCTTGACCAATGTTCCCTTGCACTCTTAAAGTAAAGAGTCTACCTTCTTTCTTACCAGAGACAATCTGATTATATCCATTCTCCGGATCTTCCACAAATACTCCTTCATTTGTAAACCTGACTTGAAAACCTTTTTCAACTATCTGTCCCACACTAATCAAGTTTTTAGGTATTGTAGGAACATACAAAACATTGGTTAGCAAATCTGCTCCACTCTTGCATTTCACTTTTCCAATTGAATGTACACTATGTCTTGTATTATCACCAGTTTGAACTGTGTGACTAGAAATGCCTTTTTCCAAATCTGACATCAATTATATGTTTCCTGACAAATGATTAGAACATCCAGAGTCAATGTAAAATACCTTTAGATCTTCTTTGTCTGATGTGCTGATTGAATTCATCATCAATGATGTATGACTTTCATTCTGTGTGTCATTTGCATAGTTGTAGTAGGTGGTGTTGTAGGATTGATTCTGTCCCCAACTTCTTCCTCCACCTCTACCATAGCCTCCTCTTTGACTTTGTCTACCTCTTTGAAAATTACTTTGATATCTTCCACCTCGACCTCTGCTATTGTTGTTTTGATTCTGGTTTGATCCTTGTTGGTTGTGCCAACAGTCATGAGCCAAATGATTACTCAATCCACAGATCCAACAAGCCTTTTTGTTGTTATTTTGATTACCTCTTCCTCTTCCAAAACCTCTTGCTCTTCCTCTGCCAGTGCCTTTACCTCTTGCATAATAAGCTTGAGAATTAGACTCCTCTTCATCCTTTGCTTTACCTTTATCTCCTTTCTTCTTATTCTTCATGTACATTGCAGAACTTTGACCTTTATCTCCATCTCCCTTCAAGTCTTGCTCATATGTGAGCATCAAACCAAGCAACTGGTTCAAATCTGGAACATAATGATTTAATGAAAGTTCTGTTGATAAGACAAAAGGTTTCCACCTTTCATCCCCTCTCAAGCCTGCAAGTAGTTGAGCAATCAATCTGTGATCTT
>MU260554.1:112500-117500 GCA_020310875.1 Ceratopteris richardii
ATTGTACAAACACATTAATCAATAGAAGTATACATTCACTATCTCTGATTTTCTCTGAGTCATCATCTTCAAATCTGTCAACTTCAAAGGAGCATAATTCAAGATCTACTGAACCAAATCAAGAGATATATAGCTCATTGGAACCAGCTCAAAGTCTACTACAAGCATACAAAATCTCAGAGGATTTCATTCAGCCATTTGGGAGAAATTGGATTCGAAGTGCACACTGGTCTGTGTCTGCAGAGTTCCTAAAAAGTCGGGGGTGATTATAATTTTGCTAAACTTATTTCTCACTGCATAGTTTATCAATTGAAGTGATTCCACTTGTGATTGGTAGCTTACTAAGGTACTTTAATACTCCCAAAAGGAATTGTTCCAATCTTAAGTGTGCTGGTCACACTGAGTAAAAGTCTGAGCAGGTATCACTACAGGAATAGAAAGTTTTTCTTGACTCTTGAAGTAACAAGTTATCTGTTTTGGTTTGATCATTACCCAAATCATTTCCAAAGTACATATATAGTTTCTTTGTGTCATTTGGAAGCTAAGCAAGTCCACTAAGCATATCTGAAGAGAAAAGAGGGCAGGTGTGAAGCAGGTTTTGCAGCACCAACTCATTTCTTGAGTGCATCCATCCATCACTGTCAACAGTGGTATCAGAGCAAATAAGGTAATCATGGGTGATGGTTTCCCTTCCTTCATTGACAAATTGGACAGAAATAATTACCAGGCTTGGTCATTGAGAATGAAGACCTATCTACAAGGGAGAAGTCTATTTGGATACATATCAGGAGATGAGGAGTTACCCTCATTCAAGACTAGAGGACTACCTACAAAGGATGAACATGAAAGGCTCAACCAATGGTGTGCAAAGGATGCTTTGGCAAGGTCTTATCTCTTAAACTCTATATCTGATTTTCTTTTACCTCATGTAAGGAACTGTAAGACTTCCCAAGAGACTTGGGAAACCTTGTCAAACTATTTTTCTTCCAACACAAGGGCTAGGAAGAATCAATTATGGATTGAGTTCACAACCCTTAGGAAGCAGCCCAAGCAATCAGTCTCAGAGTATGTGACAAAGATCAAAGATGTGGCAGACCAATTAGCAAGCATTGGAGAGGAGATTGAAGAAGAGCAAATAGTCAGGCAAGTGACAAATGGACTCAAGGCAGATGATAAGTGGGAAAGTTTCACCACTGCAATGGATCTCTATATGGATATGCATACCCCTGATCTCACAACACTTATGGGCCAACTATTTACACATGAAGCAAAGTTTACAAAGGCTGGAGATCAATCAAAAGGTAATAACCCCTCTGCTCTCTATACTGATAAAAAGGTTAAAGATAAAGGCAAGAAGAAACAGGATGAAGAAGGCTCTACCTCTCAAGCTAATTATGCAGGGAGAGGTAGGTCATCTAGAGGAAGAGGCAGAGGAGGTAAGTCAGGTAGGGGGAGACCCTACAACTCATCACCATGCAACATTTGTGGATTGACCAATCATACCACAGATGAATGCTACAAGAACTACAAAAATCAGAGAGGAAGAGGCTACTCAAGAGGTGGATACTCTCAAGGGAGAGGCAGATTCAACCAACATCAAAGCTACAATGGATACAACAACCAATACAACAACAACTACAACAACAACCACAATGGAAACTACCAAGGTGGATTCAGAAATAGAAGAGACTACAATAACTACACAGAGGAGCAAGATGACTCCTTATTGATCATGAATATGACCTCCAAGATAGGTACAAATGATGATCATTTATTTTACATTGACTCAGGATGTTCTAACCATGTAGCTGGCAATGTGGCACTACTTTCTGATTTGGAAGAGCCCAAGGGCAAACATCAGGTACAAACAGGTGATGACACTAAACACTCTGTTGTCAAAGTTGGAAATGTGAAGACATGTGATGGTAATCAGAACCTATTGAGCAGGGTACTCTATGTACCTACAATAACTAAGAATTTAATGAGTGTTGGTCAGATTGTGGAGAAAGGTTTGCAGGTCAGATTCACACAACATGGAGCATATGTGGAGGACCCAAAACATGGATTCAGAAGGATAGCCAAAGGGGAGAAATCAGGTAGATTATTTACATTTGAGCTAGAAGATACCAAGAATATTGCTCTGTATAATTATAAGGATCAGACACTTTCAGAGTTAGAAATATGGCATAAGAGATTAGGGCACATAGGAGAAAGAACTCTAAAGCAAATGTGCAGGGATCAATGTGTGCTTGGGATACCTAATGTATCCAAGCAACACATGATTTACAAATGTGGATCATGTCAATTTGGTAAGTCTCACAGATTACCCTACTCAAGGAAAGGTTTCATGCATGAAGACTACCTAGATTTGGTACACACAGATGTTTGGGGACCTAGCAAGGACCCTTCCATTTCTGGTTCAAGGTATTATGTGTCCTTCATTGATGACTATAGCAGGTGGACCATTTTATACTTTATGAAGCACAAAGATGAAGTGTTTAATTGTTTCAAGAGGTATCTTGCACTTGTTGAAAATCAAACAGGTAGAAGCCTGAAGAGGCTAAGGTCAGATGGTGGAGGAGAGTACTTCTCCAATGAGTTTGAAGATTTCTTGTAGGAAAGAGGCATCAAAAGGGAGATCACTACAAGGTACTCACCTGAACAAAATGGGGTAGCAGAAAGAAGGAATAGACTTATAGTAGAAACAGCTAGGTCTATGCTTAATGAGAAAAAGTTGCCAAATTACCTATGGGCAGAGAGTGTATCCACTGCCACTTATCTCATCAATAGGTTGCCATCCAAATCACTTGATGGCATGACACCATATGAAGCTTGGCATGGTAAGAGACCCTCTCTGGATCATTGCAAAATCTTTGGTTGTGTAGCATATGTGCATATTCCCTCACAGGTAAGGGGAAAGCTAGACCCTAAGGCTGAAAAATGTATCTTCATTGGTTATGATTTGAACCAAAAGGGATACAGATTCTACAACCCCACAAACAAAGGGTTCAAGGTAAGCAGAGATGTCATATTTGATGAAAATGACTCTTGGTATGAGAATGAATGCAGGAAAGTGAGTCTACCCTATGACATGGAAGAAGATTTCCCAAAGCTCACTAAGGAAGAGCCAACTCAGCAAGAAGATTCAAGCTCAGATGATGATACAATAAACCTTGAAGAGTTCAAGGCTTGGAAGTCCAAAGGAAAGATGAAGATGAAGCAATTAGAAGATAAACCAGAAACTTCAACTCAAGCAATGAGGAGATCTCAAAGAGAAAAGAAGAAGCCTATCAGATTTGGGTATGACACATCACTTGTAACTAAACATTCTGTATATCTTGCAAAAGACTTGTTGAATGAAGAACCAGGTACCTATGAAGAAGCAATTGTCAAACCAGAATGGAGAGAAGCCATGGATGAGGAGATAGAAGCTCTTAAGGAAAGTGATACTTGGGACTTGGTACCCAAGAAGGACTCTATGAAGGTGATAGGATCCAGATGGATCTACAAACTAAAGAAGAATTCAGATGGAACAATAAACAGGTACAAAGCTAGGTTGGTAGCCAAGGGTTTTGCACAAACCCAAGGCATTGATTATGAGGAGACATTTTCTCCTGTGGCCAAGATGCCAACTATCAGAGTTATGGTGAGTGTAGCTGCATCCAAGAATTGGAACATATACCAATTGGATGTGAAGAATGCATTCTTAAATGGATGGATATCTGAAGAAGTCTACATGTCACAACCACCTGGCTATGAAGATAAAAAAAAGGTACATTATGTTTGTAAATTGAAGAAGGCTCTGTATGGTTTAAAGCAGGCACCTAGAGCATGGAATTACAGATTGACCACCTACCTCCTAGACCAAGGATTTGTGATGAGCAAAGCAGACACTTCTCTATTCATAAAGAGAAGTAGTACAGAGGTAATCTACTTATGTGTTTATGTTGATGACATCATCATTACAGGTAATGATGTCAATGGGATTGGACACATCAAAGGACAGATGATGAAAGAATTCAAGATCAGTGATCTTGGACTATTAAAGTATTTTTTAGGTCTTGAATTGATCTACACAAATTCAGGTATCTACATCACTCAAAAGAAGTATGTACAGGATATGATCAAGAAGTTTGGTTTGCAGGATGCTAAGGTATCTACTACTCCAATGGAGGTTAACCAAAAGCTAAGTGCTCATGAAGGAGAAGAAATCAAAGACATTACAGGATACCAAAGTATGGTAGGTAGTTTGAACTATGCTACCTTGACAAGAATTGACATAGCAAATGGAGTAAGTGTGCTTAGTCAATTCATGCACAAACCCAGGGTACCTCACCTAGAGGCAGCAAAGAAAATCTTGAAGTATTTGAAGGGAACACAAAGTCATGGTTTGTACTTTCCTTATACATCAGATATTGACATAAAAGTTTACTCAGATGCAGATTGGGCAGGATGCAAGGATGATAGGAGGAGCACCTCAGGTTACATTTGTTTTGCAGGAGATAAACCTATTTCTTGGTCAGCCAAGAAGCAACCTACAGTGGCATTGTCATCCACTCAAGCAGAGTATAGAGGGCTTGCCAATGCAACTCAAGAAGCTATCTGGTTGAAGCTTCTATATACAGAGTTAGGTCTACACACAAGACCACCTATTATCTTTGGAGATAACACTAGTTCTCTTCACCTTGCAGCAAATCCAATTTATCATGCCAGAACCAAACACATAGAGGTTCATTACCATTATGTGAGAGAGAAGTTACTTAGCAAAGAGATTCAATTAACATATGTGTCTACTAATATGCAATGTGCAGAT
This sequence comes from Ceratopteris richardii, assembly GCA_020310875.1. Lineage (NCBI taxonomy): Eukaryota > Viridiplantae > Streptophyta > Polypodiopsida > Polypodiales > Pteridaceae > Ceratopteris > Ceratopteris richardii. The sequence continues at coordinate 117,314 of MU260554.1, forward strand.
TTACTTACAAAGGCATTGGATGGAAACAAGTTATGCAGATTCAAATCCATGATTGGATTGCAGGAAGTGATTGAAGAATGAAAGAGAAGACTTAAGCCAAAGTGTTTGGCTTGAGGGGGAGCTGTTGGTGCATATCAAGCCTTCACACATTGGCTTGGAACATTGGAACCTTGAAGATGGATTTGGA
>MU260554.1:137500-147500 GCA_020310875.1 Ceratopteris richardii
GGTTCTCCCAGCTCTGAACCCGTTTGATCAAGATCTTCTAGCCATAGATGGCTTACCTTCCAACTTAGATTTTGAGCCCTCACTTGTGTAAAACTTTACACTGTGGACTGAGCACTGACCATTTCTTTGAAGATGAAATGTGCGCCCGATTTTTCGACTCTTAGAACATTCTTACATATGAATGTTCCTAATCAAAATTCTCTCAACCTGATTACAATTAACTTCTCAAATTCTAGCCATAGATAGATTAACTATGGACTTAGACACGTGCAGAAGGATTTCTCAAAAGATTAAACACAGAAGGAGAATGGGAGACAAGATCGACGCGTAGAAATCTACAACATTTTCTTCTTCATTACTTTTCATGCATATGGTTGATGATACATACAATGTTCATCACCTATTCACCTATTGTCCTCTCAATCTGATCTATATCACTCTCTCTTCCTACGAATACATATCTGTAGATATATATACGAGTCTAACTCGTCATCTTTTTCAAAATACATTGAACTATTTACAAGAGTAATATACAAAAGAAAACATTTCTGATTCTATTCTTTTCCTTTGAAAGTAATCTTCATCCTTCCACATATCTTTTCACTTTTGGACTTCATGTAATCACCTATTGATGATTGCTCTGCTCCAACAGCTCCCCCTCAATCTTCAATTGTGATTACCTGTATCTTCTTTATTCCTGCCATATCTTTAAACCTCTGCAATTTAGGTCCATCCAAACTTTTAGTCATCATATCTGCAAGTTGATCTTTTGTAGGAGTGTGTATGACTTCAACCTCTTTCTCAATGACCTTCTCTCTCAGAAAATGATACTGTATTTCAATATGCTTAGTTCTAGCATGAAATACAGGATTAGCTGCCAAGTATAATGAACTCATATTGTCTCCACAAATAATAGGAGTACTCTGAATCACATCAAAAACTTTCAAAAGTGTCTTTAGCCATATTACCTCTTTTGCAGCTTCCACCATACCTTTATATTCTGCTTCTGTAGATGACAAAGCAACTGTATGTTGCTTCTTGGAACACCATGAAATCAATTTGTCTCCTACATAGCACAAGTATCCATGTGTTGATCTTCTATCATCCACATTACCTGCCCAATCTGCATCACTATATATCTTGATTCTTGTATCTGAAGTAAACCCATAGTACAACCCTTCTCTGAGTGTACCCTTGATGTACCTAAGTACTCTTTGTCCTGCAATCCAATGTTCCTTTCTAGGGCAATCCATAAATTGTGAAAGCACACCAACTGCATATGATAAATCAGGCCTTGTTAATGTAGCATAAATCAAGCTACCAACCAAACTTTGATAGAGTTTCATATCTCTGAACTCTTCTCCTCCAAACCTAGACAATTTATGGTTTACTTCCAAAGGTGTAGGTGCAACCCTGCAATCTTCCATTTTAAATTTGGTTAGCAAATTTTTAAGATACCTTTCTTGGGTCACATATACTCCATGTTGAGTATAAGAGATCTCCATTCCCAAGAAGAATGATAGGTTCCCCAAATCACTGATTTTGAACTCTTTCTCCATCTGCTTCTTGATCATTTGTATCCCTTTATCATCTGTTCCTGTAAGTATTATGTCATCAACATAAATACAAACATAAATGAACCCATCTTCACTTGCTTTGACTAGCAAGCTACTATCTGCATTTGATGCTTGAAATCCAAGATTATTCAAGAATTTTACAAGCCTATAATTCCAAGCCCTTGGGGCTTGCTTCAACCCATACAAAGCTCTCTTGAGCTTACACACATAATTTGGACTCACTTGATCTTTGAACCCATCTGGTTGCTCCATGTAGACTTCATCTGAAATGTAACCATTCAAGAAGGCATTTTTAACATCTAATTGAGACAACTTCCAACCTTTACAAGCAGCAATTGCTATGAGTGTCCTGATGGTTGTCATCTTTGCCACAGGACTATAAGTATCATCATAGTCCACTCCATATGTCTGTGCATACCCTTTCACAACAAGTCTAGCTTTGTATCTAGACACACTTCCATCTGCAAACCTCTTTGTTTTGTAAACCCACTTACAACCAATGATTTTCTGACTATTAGGTTTAGGGACCAAATCCCATGTTTGATTCTCTATCAATGCATCATACTCCTCTTGCATAGCATCTTCCCAATTCTTCTTCCCTTTGGCCTCTTCATATGTAGAAGGGTCTTCATCTGCTTTTACCAAATAAGCATAATCTTTAGTAGTTAAGAATGAAGTGTCATAGCTATACCTTGTAGGTTGCCATTTGTGCCTAGATGACCTCCTAACTTCTGCACTTCTTGAAGTTTCTAGTTCATCACATTCTGGATCAAACCTTGGCCTCTCTTCAACTTCAACCTGCACTTCATTACTATCACTTTCATCAATTAATTGTATCTTTGCCTTACCTTTCCTTTGTTCCACTACTTCTTCATCATCTGCATGTATATTATATTTACCTGCATACCAAGTACCTTGCTCATCAAATGTAACATCCTTGGATACAATAAATTGCTTTGTGGATGGACTCCACAACCTGTATCCCATTTGCTTATCATCATAGCCAATGAATACATACTTCTCTGCCTTAGGCTCCAACTTATGCCTCAATTGAGATGGCACATATGCATATGCCAAGCATCCAAATATTCTGCAATGATCCAAGGTAGGTTTCTTACCCCACCAAGCTTCATATGGTGTCATACCCTGCAAAGCTTTACAAGGCAATCTATTGACCAAATATGTAGCTGTATTTACAGCCTCTGCCCATAAATAATTTGGACAATTCTTCTCTTTCATCATGGACCTTGCAAACTCAACAAGAGTCCTATTTCTTCTTTCTGCTACCCCATTTTGTTGAGGAGAATACCTGCAAGTAACTTCTCTCTTTATACCTGCATTCCACAAATAATCATTGAACTCATTTGAAAAATACTCTCCCCCTCCATCTGACCTTAGTCTCTTTAATTTTTGACCTGTAATCCTTTCTGCATATGCATGATAGTGTTTAAATGTATTAAACACTTCTGACTTTTCTTTAATCACATAAATTGTGATCCACCTGGTAGCATCATCAACATATATGACATAATATCTTGAACCATTTATACTAAAGTCCTTTGAAGGACCCCACACATCTGTATGCACCAATTCAAGTCTTTCTGAATACATAAATCCATGCTTGGAATAGGATTGCTTATGAGCCTTACCTAATTGACATGCCTCACATCTGTATGTCATGTGTTGACCTGCAATGTTAGGCATTCCAAGCACTGAATCATTGTTAATCATTTCTTTGATACCTCTTTCATTAAAGTGTCCAAGTCTTTTGTGCCAAAGATCCAATTCTGACACCTTCTGCTCTCCATATGTGAACATAGCATGTCCAACATTTCCTTGTACCTTCAATGTGAAAAGCCTTCCTTCTTTCTTTCCTGCAATAATTTGTTTATACCCTTGACTAGGGTCTTCCACATAAACTCCATCATTGGTAAACCTTACCTCAGAACCTTTTTCCACAATTTGACCTACACTGATCAAATTCTTTGGAATTGTGGGAACATAGAGTACCTTACTCAGAAGAGTGCTCCCATCCTTAGCTTTGACTGAACCAATTGACTTTACCTTATGCTTTGTATTATCACCTGTCTGCACTGTATGATTAATTGCATTATGATCTAGGTCAGTCATCAAAGCAATATTTCCACTCAAATGATTACTACATCCTGAATCAATATAAAACACTCTCATGTCCTCATGTGAAGTTTCACATGTATTCATAATGAGAGTCGAGTCCTCCTTTTGATCTGATGCATAGTTGTAGTAGGTGTTATTATAGGATTGACTTTGGAAGTTTCTTCCACCACCTCTTCCAAAAGAATTCCTACCACCTCTACCTCTGAAATTTCCTCTCTGAAATCTACCACCTCTTGCTCTTTGATTAAAGTTCTGATAATTACCATTGTTTTGATTATTATGCCAACAATCATGAGATAGATGATTGGTCTTACCACATATCCAACAAGCTCTTGCATTCTCTTTGTTGTTTCTGCTTCTTCCTCTACTTCTGCCATTTCCTCTTCCTCTTATGAAGTTTGCTTGGTTTGAAGTACCTTCTTCTTCACCTGATTGTTGCTTCCCTTTGTTGGCTTTCTTCTTGTCTTTAGAATACATTGCATGACCTGCACTCTTATCAACATCTCCTTTGATATCATTCTCAAAAGTTAGCATATGACCTAACAATTGATTCAAATCAGGAGTAAAATGATCTAATGAAAGTTCTGTAGATAAAATGAAAGGCTTCCACTTCTTATCTCCTCTTAGCCCTGTGAGTATTTGTCTTACCAATTTGTCTTCTTCAATATCTTCATCAACTACACCTAAAGAATCTGCAATGTCCTTCATCTTTGTCACATAATCAGAAATTGATTGTGAGGCCTTCTTCTTGAAGGTAGTAAACTCTGCCCATAGTGAAGCCTTCCTTGATTTGGTTGTGTTTTGGAAATGCTCTTCCAAAGCATTCCAAATGTCACATGCACTTTCAAGTCCTCTAATGTGAGGAAGCAAATAGTCATTAACTGCCATGTAGACGATGCTTCTTGCTTGAGCATCCTTCTTCATCCAATTCTTCAAATCTGCAAGCTCCTCCCTAGTTGGAACACTAGGATCTCTGAATTCTGGCTTTTCTTCATCTCCTGTGATGTATCCTATCAGATCTTTGCTCATAAGATGAGCTTCCATCCTCATAGACCATGCAGGATAGTTCTCTCTATCCAGCTTTTCAATTTGGAGACTATCTCCCATCTTTACTTCACCTGTAGCTTCAAATCTTTAACCTTTACAGATAATAAATGTACCTTTACTTCGAATGTTGCTCCTTCTGATCCTTTTGATGCTCTTTGTATGTCTTCCTTCAATCTTTCTTCACACTTTAACCTTTTGCACCTTCGAAATGTAAAGTTTTGTATTTCTGCACTAGTTGGAGTCTTCTTCACTTCAATTTTGACACAACCTGCTCTGATACCACTGATGGAGAGTGTTAATCTCCAAAAGAACAAGTTGACCTTGAATTTAGATCACCTCTATATCAAGATCAACTTTAGACTCCATCTAATTTAGAGAATCTTCACCAAATTATCAGAAAATTGATTATTCTGAAAAATTCAGTTTCTTCAGAAAAGTCTGCTGCAGATTAATCACTCATTGACTAATCAATCCTGTAAAGTTTTTTATAAAACTTTGCACAACACTTTGCCTTAAGGTTGCGCAACTTTACCAAGTTAAATCTCTCAAAATGATTGAGTATACTGTGAGAAATGTGTGAAACACTTTACCTATGTCTGAAACTGCTTCCTTGCAATGGCGACTTTGACACCTGCAACTTCTTAGCTTTGGTTCTCCCAGCTCTGAACCCGTTTGATCAAGATCTTCTAGCCATAGATGGCTTACCTTCCAACTTAGATTTTGAGCCCTCACTTGTGTAAAACTTTACACTGTGGACTGAGCACTGACCATTTCTTTGAAGATGAAATGTGCGCCAGATTTTTCGACTCTTAGAACATTCTTACATATGAATGTTCCTAATCAAAATTCTCTCAACCTGATTACAATTAACTCCTCAAATTCTAGCCATAGATAGATTAACTATGGACTTAGACACGTGCAGAAGGATTTCTCAAAAGATTAAACACAGAAGGAGAATGGGAGAGAAGATCGACGCGCAGAAATCTACAACATTTTCTTCTTCATTACTTTTCATGCATATGGTTGATGATACATACAATGTTCATCACCTATTCACCTATTGTCCTCTCAATCTGATCTATATCACTCTCTCTTCCTACGAATACATATCTGTAGATATATATACGAGTCTAACTCGTCATCTTTTTCAAAATACATTGAACTATTTACAAGAGTAATATACAAAAGAAAACATTTCTGATTCTATTCTTTTCCTTTGAAAGTAATCTTCATCCTTCCACATATCTTTTCACTTTTGGACTTCATGTAATCACCTATTGATGATTGCTCTACTCCAACACAGGCTTGGTCATTGAGAATGAAGACCTATCTACAAGGGAGAAGCTTGTATGGATACATATCAGGAGATGAGGAGTTGCCCTCATTCAAGACCAGAGGCCTACCAACAAAGGATGAACATGAGAGGCTCAACCAATGGTGTGCAAAAGATGCTTTGGCAAGGTCATATCTTCTAAACTCTATTTCTGATTTCCTTCTACCTCATGTAAGGAATTGTAAGACTTCCCAAGAGACTTGGGAAACCTTGTCAACTTACTTCTCATCAAGCACAAGGGCCAGAAAGAATCAGCTATGGATTGAGTTTACAACTCTTACGAAGCAATCAAAACAATGTGTCTCAGATTTTGTCACCAAAGTCAAAGACATTGCAGATCAACTTGCAAGTGTTGGAGAAGAAATTGAGGAAGAGCAAATAGTCAGACAAGTGATCAATGGACTAAAAGCAGATGACAAGTGGGAGAGCTTTACCACTGCAATGGACTTGTACATGGACATCCAAGCACCTGATCTAACAACTCTGATTGGACAACTCTTTACACATGAAGCAAAGATCACAAAGAATGGAGAGCAATCAGAAGGTAACAATCCCTCTGCCCTATATACTGATAAGAAGACTAAAGACAAGGGTAAAAACAAGAAGGTTGATGAAGAAGGCTCTACCTCCCAAGCAAACTATGCAGGGAGAAGTAGATCATCTAGAGGTAGGGGCAGAGGAGGTAAGTCAGGTAGGGGGAGACCCTATAACCAATCTCCATGCAATATTTGTGGCTTGTCTAACCATACTACAGATGAATGCTACAAAAACTACAAGAACCAAAGAGGAAGAGGTCACCAAAGAGGAGGATACTCTCAAGGCAGAGGCAGATTCAACCAATCTCAAGGCTACCATGGCTACAACAATAATTACAACAATAGCTACAATCACAATGGCAATTATCAAGGTGGATACAGGAATAGGAAAGACTACAACAATTATGCAGAGGAGCAAGATGATTCCTTGTTGATTATGAACATGACATCTAAGTCAGGTATCAATGATGATCATTTGTTCTATATTGATTCAGGTTGCTCTAACCATGTAGCTGGAAATGTTGCATTACTCTCTGATTTGGAAGAACCCAAAGGCAAGCATCAAGTGCAGACAGGTGATGACACTAAACATTCAGTTGTTAAAGTAGGCAATGTCAAAACAAGTGATGGTAATCAGAATTTACTAAGCAGAGTGTTGTATGTTCCAACAATCACCAAGAATCTGATGAGTGTAGGTCAGATTGTGGAAAAAGGTCTACAGGTCAGGTTCACTCAACATGGTGCATATGTGGAGGATCCAAGACATGGATTCAGAAGGATAGCCAAGGGAGAGAAATCAGGTAGATTGTTTACCTTTGAACTTGAAGACACTAAGAGTATTGCTTTGTACAACTATATTTAAGATCAAACCCTATCAGAATTGGAGATTTGGCACAAGAGATTAGGTCACATTGGAGAAAGGACCATAAAACAAATAAGCAGGGATCAATGTGTGCTTGGGATACCTAATGTATCCAAGCAACACATGATATACAAGTGTGGGGCTTGTCAATTTGGTAAGTCACACAGATTGCCATATACAAAGAAAGGTTTTATGCATGAAGATTATCTGGAATTGGTGCATACAGATGTGTGGGGACCTAGCAAGGAGCCATCCATATTTGGATCAAGGTACTATGTGTCCTTTATTGATGACTATAGCAGGTGGACTGTCTTATACTTCATGAAACATAAAGATGAAGTATTTAATTGTTTCAAAAGGTATCTTGCATTAGTTGAAAATCAAACAGGTAGATATTTGAAGAGGCTAAGGTCAGATGGTGGTGGAGAATACTTCTCCAATGACTTTGAAGAATTCTTGCAGGAAAGAGGCATCAAGAGGGAGATTACTACAAGGTACTCACCTGAACAAAATGGGGTAGCTGAAAGGAGAAATAGACTCATTGTAGAGACAGCTAGGTCTATGCTTAATGAGAAAAAACTACCAAATTATCTTTGGGCAGAGAGTGTATCTACTGCCACATATTTAATTAACAGGTTGCCATCAAAGACACTTGATGGAATGACACCCTATGAGGCTTGGCATGGTAAGAGACCATCTCTGGATCATTGCAAAATCTTTGGATGTGTTGCATATGTGCATATTCCCTCACAGGTAAGGGGAAAGCTAGACCCTAAGGCTGAAAAGTGTATCTTCATTGGTTATGATTTGAATCAGAAGGGATACAGGTTCTATAACCCCTCAAACAAAGGCTTCAAGGTAAGCAGAGATGTCATATTTGATGAAAATGATTCATGGTATGAAAATGAGTGCAGGAAAGTTAGCCTACCTTATGACATGGAAGAAAGCTTATCAGGCAAGAACCAACTCAAAAAGAGGACACAAGCTCAGATGATGAAGACACCATCAACATTGAAGAGTTCAAGGCTTGGAAATCCAAAGGGAAGATGAAGATGAAGCAACTAGAAGATAATCCAGAATCCTCAACTCAAGCTATGAGGAGATCTCAGAGAGAGAAGAAAAAACCTATTAGGTATGGTTATGATACTTCACTTGTAACCAAGCACTCTGTATATCTTGCAAAGGATCTCTTGAATGAAGAACCAGGTACATTTGAAGAAGCAATTACTAAACCAGAATGGAAGGAAGCAATGGATGAAGAAATGGAGGCTCTCAAGGAGAGTGATACTTGGGACTTGGTACCCAAGAAGGACTCCATGAAGGTGATAGGATCCAGATGGATCTACAAACTCAAGAGGAACTCAGATGGTACAATAAACAGGTATAAAGCTAGGTTGGTAGCCAAGGGTTTTGCACAAACCCAAGGCATTGATTATGAGGAGACATTTTCTCCTGTGGCCAAGATGCCAACTATCAGAATTATGGTGAGTGTAGCTGCATCCAAGAATTGGAACATGTACCAATTGGATGTGAAGAATGCATTCTTGAATGGATGGATATCTGAAGAAGTCTACATGTCACAACCACCTGGCTATGAGGATCCTAATAAGGTAAATCATGTTTGTAAATTGAAGAAGGCTCTGTATGGATTGAAGCAAGCACCTAGAGCATGGAATTACAGGTTGACAACCTATCTCCTAGATCAAGGATTTGTGATGAGTAAAGCAGATACTTCATTGTTTATAAAGAGGAACAATTCAGAGGTAATATACTTGTGTGTCTATGTTGATGACATCATTATTACAGGAAATGATGTTCAGGGAATAAGACACATCAAAGGACAGATGATGAAGGAATTCAAGATCAATGATCTTGGATTATTGAAGTACTTCCTAGGACTTGAATTAGTCTACACAAATTCAGGTATCTTTATTACTCAGAAGAAGTACATTCAGGACATGGTCAAGAAGTTTAATTTGCAGGAAGCTAAAGTCTCAAACATTCCTATGGAGGTCAACCACAAACTCAGTGCACATGAAGGAGAAGAACTCAAAGATATTACAGGTTACCAAAGTTTGGTAGGTAGTCTTAATTATGCTACCTTAACCAGGATTGATATATCATATGGTGTTAGTGTACTTAGCCAATTTATGCATAAACCAAGAGTACCACATTTGGAGGCAGCCAAGAAGATAGTAAAGTACCTAAAGGGAACACAAAATCATGGTTTGTACTTTCCATATTCATCAGATATTGATATTAAGGTATACTCAGATGCAGATTGGGCAGGTTGCAAGGATGACAGGAGGAGTACATCTGGTTACATATGCTTTGCAGGTGATAAACCAATTTCTTGGTCATCCAAGAAACAACCCACAGTAGCTTTGTCATCTACTGAGGCAGAGTACAGAGGGCTAGCCAATGCCACTCAAGAAGCCATATGGTTGAAGCTATTATATTCAGAATTGGGCCTATACACAAGGCCACCAATCATATTTGGTGATAACAC
>MU260554.1:162500-167500 GCA_020310875.1 Ceratopteris richardii
CCAGATAGCTCACTTGTGCAGACCATTCTGAATGGTCTTCCTGACTCATATCAGAGTTTTGCTTCTACTCTTCGGTTGATGATGAAAGGCAATCCGAATGCCTTATCATTTGAGGAGTAAGTCTCTGTTCTGTTGCAGGAAGATCAGTCCAGGCAAAACAGGTCCATTATGCGAGTTGCAGATCAAGCTTTCCTGGCTAGTCAGAAGGGCAAAGGAAAATGGAGCTCTTCTACTAGTAAGCAGAAATCTGCAAATGCTGCACATTCAAAGAACCAAGACAAAGATGAGAAGAAATCAAAAAAGTAGAAATTGTTTTGTAAGTACTGTAAAGGCAATGATCATATCATAAAGATCTGTCCAAAACTGGCTGCTAAAGAGGCAAAGAAGAAAGAGGCTGGAATGGTTGTTGCAGAGGCCTCTACACCAAAAACAGAGTCTGCAAATCTTGTGCAAGAAGAAGAATGGGTGTTTACTACTGTCTACAGTTTTGACCCATCTTCTCATGATCAGTGCATGTCTGCAGTAGACTCAGATGTTTGGTACTTTGACAGTGGGGCGACCAAACATATTACCTCGCAGCGTAGTTTCTTCTCTTCACTCGAGCCTGCCCCTACAGGGAATACTGTTACATGCGCCAACAACTCCTCTTATCCTGTTATGGGAGTTGGTAAGATCATTTTGACTACTGCTGATGGTAGTTCTTTCACTTTGTCAGATGCTTTATTTGTGCCAGGGATCAAAAAGAATCTGTTATCAGTTTCTGCATTAGCCAAGATTGGCTTGGTTGTGAAATTTGTTTATGACAGGTGTACAGTTCATGATCTCTCAAATGGCGATGTGATTATTTCTTCTGGCATTTTATGTCGTGGGCTATATAGGCTCATAGACTATGAAAGATCTGTGAATGATTTGGCATGTGCAGTTCAAGATTCTCAGGCTATGTCAGATGCAAAGCTTTGGCATGCACGCTTTGGTCATCTGAATTTTGCTAGTTTGCTAGGCCTACAGAAATCTGAAATGGTGTCCTCTTTGCCCAAACTTGAGGCACCTGGAAAACATGTTTGTGAAGGCTGTATTTTGGGCAAAATGCAATGTTCTTCATTTCCAAAAGATGGTTCAGTTTGGGCTACGCAAAAAAAATTGCAGCTTGTACATAGTGATGTCTGTGGTCCTATGTAGACACCCTCTTTTGGAAATTACCTTTACTTCGTGACTTTCATTGATGATTTTTCCAGGCATGCATGGGTATATCCACTCAAAGCAAAGTCCGAAGTGTTCATGTGCTTCAAACAGTTTTTGGTTTTGGCTGAAAATATGTCAACATGTAAAATGGGCACCCTCCGTTCTGATCGAGGGGGGGAATATATGTCTTCAAATTTTAATGCATTTATGGCTGAACGTGGGATAAAACACCAGTGTACAGTGTCGTATACACCTCAACAAAACGGAGTTGCTGAATGGAAGAACCTGTGTACAACATATGTACATATGCAGATCATTCCATTTCTGATGCAGATTTACATGATGCACTTGCTGATGAGAGAGCTGATATTGAGCAGGCAAAAAACTATGCCAAAATGGCTGGTGCAGACTTTGCGTGATAGCAAATTAGATGCACCTTTGTCATATCGTACTCGTTCAGGCTCTCATAGTGCCTCCTTTGCATCAGATTGCTATGCTATGGCTGCAAGCACAGAATTCAAAAAATTGGATGGCTACTATGCAATCTGAATATGATGCTATAATGAAGAATGGTACATGGTCTTTATGTGACTTGCCTCCTGGCAAGAAGGCCATTGGCACTAAGTGGGTATACAAGCTGAAGCGTAAACCTGATGGTACAGTTGACAGGTATAAGGCTAGGCTTGTTGCAAAGGGTTATGCGCAGGAAAGAGGCATTGATTTTGATGAGACCTTTGCACCTACATGTCGTATGACTACTGTTCGGAGCATTTGTGCACTTGCAGCCCATCATGGTTGGAATGTATATCAGTTGGATATTAAAACAACATTTCTGAATGGTGACTTGCATGAAGAAGTGTATGTTTTTCAGCCCCGTGGCTTTGTGCAGAAAGGGCATGAAAACCAGGTGTGCAGGTTAAAGAAGGCGTTATATGGTTTAAAGCAAGCACCACGTGCTTGGTATGAGAAGATACATGCCTATCTGATTGCACATGGTTTTGAGAACAGTCCAACTGAAAGCACCTTATATGTTAAGTGTGCTAATGATGTGCTTCTGATCATTGTTATCTATGTAGACGACATGCTGCTCACTGGTCCTATTGAGAAGCATATTGCTGATTTTAAGGCTGATTTGCATGCCTCATTTGAGATGTCTGATTTGGGCCATTTGCATCACTATTTGGGCATTCAGCTTATGCAAGTTGATGGTGGAATGGCTTTGTGTCAAACGCAATATATTGACACATTATTGCAGCGTTTTGGCCTTGAAGACTGTAAGCCTATTGCCACTCCTATGGAGACAGGTTTACGATTGAGTCTTCATGATGCTGGCGAAGCATTTGATGTTGTTCTCTATCAGCAGGTTGTTGGATGCTTGATTTACTTATGCATTACTCGGCCAGATATTCAGTTTGTTGTCTCACAGATGAGCAGGTTTATGCATTGCCCAGGAGTCACGCATTGGAAGGCGGTTAAGTGCATCTTTCGCTACTTGAGTGGTACTCGGCTACTTGGGTTGTTTTATCCCAAGGGGGGATCACTACCGCCAAATTTGCATGCTTTTTCTGACTCAGATTGGGCTGGTTGCTATGACACTCGTGTGTCCACCAGTGGTTTTTGCTTCATGCTTGGTAGCTCATGTATATCTTGGTTGAGCAAGAAGCAGCCTACTGTGGCCACTTCCAGTTGTGAGGCTGAGTATAGGGCAGCTTTCACAGCGACTGTTGAGTGTGTGTGGCTCAGACGCCTTATGGCTGATTTGGGTGTTGGCCAGTCTTCTGCCACCACCATCTTCATTGACAGTCAGAGCGCATTGGCAGTTGCGAGGAACCCTGTGTTCCATGCTCGCACTAAGCACATTGAGGTGCATTATCACTATGTCAGGGAGAGGTTCTCTACTGGGGAGATCAGCTTGGCATATGTGCCCACGCAGGAGAACATTACAGACCTTTTCACGAAGGCTCTGCCTAGGGAGAAGTTTGAAGCTTTCCGCAAAGCTTTGGGCTTACTTCCTCTTGTGGAGTGATTTCCACATAGCTTGGCACTTCCTTATACATGAGTGCCTGCTCCTTGTTCACCGCATCACTCCCAGGGGGGATTTGTTGATATATTTAGGTAGTGATGTGTGTGAACACTCTATGACCCCCGCGGCACTTTTTTCCCTCTTTAGGAGGTTTTTTTTCCCCCGGCTTGTATATACGCCTATTGCCCTAATGGGCTATTTATCTTTGTACATTCTCTAGTAATACATTCAGTCTTGTGCGTTGTGCTCCAAGCTTCTTCTTCTTCCTTGTGCTGTTTGCATGCTTCCGTAGACGTCTAACTCCAACAAGAGATAGACAGACAGATAGAGTAGATAGATAGATAGATAGATGATGGAGAGTGTTAATCTCCAAAAGAACAACCTACTCTTGTGATTAGAGCACCTCTATACCAAGAGTAAGTCAAAACCTTCACTAAATTAGAGGTCCAATCTCCAAATTATCAAATCTGAGAAAATATGTGAAGAAGATGAAACACAGAAAAGTCTGCTGCAGAATTTCTTCACATTGACTTATCAAATGTGTAAAGTTTTTTATGAAACTTTGTACGAATCATCTCCTAGGGATTGCGCATCACCTCCAAGTTGAATTACTTCAAAAGCTTTAGTATAACTTGAGAAATCAACTTCACAAGTTACCTATGTCAGAAACTGTTACTCAGAACAGTCGATTTTACACCCCTAACTTCTTAACTTTGGTTCTCACAATGTCGAACCCGTTTTACCAAATCCTTTTGACTGAAGATAGCTTATCTCTCAACTTAGATTTTGAGCTATCATATGTGTAAAACTTTACACTGTGCACTGAGCACTACTCATTTCTTTGAACTCGAAATGTGCGCCTGTTTCAGAGAGCTGTGAACACTCAACACATGTGAATGTTCCTACCAGCAATTCTCTTCACCTGTTTACAATTAGACTCTGAAATTCAAACCACAAACTCATTAACTAACAACTTAGATATCCTCAAAAGGATTTCACAAATGATCTACTACAGACGGAGTAGACGCAGAAATATCGGGCGCAACATTTTCTTCATTTCAGGAGAAGACTACAACTACAATTGAGAAAGACTTCAACTACTTTCTCATCAGTCTATTGATATTTACAATCCCTCATTTCTCTATTCCTATGCTCATACATAGTCTCTCTATGTCTTCTCTCTTCTGCTCTCTCTTTCTCACATTGCCCGACATTTTCCAAAAGTATTTATAGGCATCTATGTACAAACTCTCATCAAAGCATAAGTATATGTAACCTATGTCATAACTAATGTACATATGTGTACATGTCCTTCACTCTTGTGAATGTATCCATTTTCTTTATTCCAAATCTTCAATTGGTGATTGATATGCACCAACAATAGATAGATAGATAGATAGATAGATAGATAGATAGATAGATAGATAGATAGATAGATAGATAGATAGATAGATAGACAGATAGATAGATAGATACATAGATAGATAGATAGATAGATAGATAGATAGATAGATAGATAGATAGATAGATAGATAGATAGATAGATAGATAGATAGATAGATAGATAGATAGATAGATAGATAGATAGATAGATAGATAGATAGATAGATAGATAGATAGATAGATAGATAGATAGATAGATAGATAGATAGATACATAAATAGACAAATAGATAGATAGATAGATAGATAGATAGATAGATAGATAGATAGATAGATAGACAATAGATAGATAGATAGATAGATAGATAGATAGATAGATAGATAGATAGATAGATAGATAGATAGATAGATAG
>MU260554.1:182500-184675 GCA_020310875.1 Ceratopteris richardii
ATAGCCTTGGGAAATTGGATACTCCATCTCTCAAAGTACAATCAGAAATGGAGTTATGGTGGGTTGGCTGTGCTCAAGTTCCATCTGAGAGCCATAAAACACTTAAATGGTTATTCTCACAGACAAACATTCCAAATGTTATCCAAGGGCATCATGCAGGAGAATTGTTGAATGTCAAAGACTACGGAAACTTTCAAGTTGAGTGGCATTTGAGTGGAGACCTAAAGACTCTCAAATGCATGTTTGGTATAAGTGGGGGAGCAAATTCTAAATACCCTTGCTTGTATTGCATGCAAAGCCCAGGCACAAATGGATGGATTACTAGAGCTGAGGGTGAAGAGGCTCCTTCTAGACAAAATGTTATTCTTCGTAACTACTCATCTTCTTCAATGATTTGGGATCCCATACTTCCAATAGCATTGACAAATGTACACATATGTACACTACATGCAGAGTTAAGAATCATTGACAAGTTGGTCCGTCTTCACTTGGATTATGCATATTCTATCAAGCCTACAACTCTTGCAGATGAATGCATAAAAAAATGTGAATGTCTTCTTTCAGAAATGGGGTTTCATGGTGGTGATGTTCATCTAAGAAAAGATCCAAAGCTTTCACAAAATACAGGTGATGTTTTACAGGATGTCTCAATGGGAGGTGCAAAAGCAAGGAGATTCTTCAGCAACCATGATGGCAAACAACTTAATGCCATGTGGAATTCATGGAAAACATTTTGTGAGGTCACGACTAATGTAAAAAGCAAACCAGAAATAGCAAAAAAGAGAATGGAGGTGTGGGTCAAACTAGATAATCTTTTAAAGATCATGAGGCAGCAGGTAACATCAAAAAGTTATGTGACAGATTTCAGAAAGGCGACCACAGAGCTTATAGAAACCATCATAGAGGCATGGGGTGCCAAAGACATAACATACTACTTGGTGAGCTCCAAAGATATTTTATTCAATTTATTTATTTTTAATTGAAATAAAGATCTAATGAAATTCTTCTGCTTTCCAGCATATTCTTCTTGTGCATGGTGCATTCTTTGCAGAAAAAGAACCACTTGCCATGTGGAACACCCAAGGCATGGAAAAATCTCATTATCAAGCAAGGACAAGCTTCTTTAGGTGTACAAGGAAAGGAGGAGGAGTAACAAAGAGCAATGCCTTCAGAGAGCTTTTTGATTGGTTCTTTAGAAGAGAATTACAAAGGACCTCATGCCAAATATAATCTTTGAGTGGTGGATCCCCTCTCCTCTTTTCAAAGCAACATTTGTCACTAACAATGTGCATTTCTGAGCTTGGGCTCATGCACGTTCACTTCCCTATATTGACACTCAGAGGAATATTGGACACGTGTCGGTTCCTAAGAGATTACCATGTTGATTGACATAGACCATTCACCAGTGCTACTGTTCCATACTGGTTCAGGAAATACTGAGAATTGAATTGCTTTATATTCCTTGGCAAGCAACATCGTGTAACTACACCAAGCTGAGTTTCACATATTCTCTTTAGCTCACCATATGCAGGAGTCTTCTCCTCCAGAACTACCTTGTGCAGATATCTCCTTGGATGCTCTGGTACATGAAGTAGTTAAGCATCACTCAAGTTGCAGACCTTCAAGCTCTTTAGAAGACAATTACAAAGGACCTCATGCCAAATATAATCAGAAGGATATGGCTATCTCCAGACAAATCATGTATCAATATCACAAACTGAAAAAGACCACATTTCAAATAGAGCTTTAATATTTGCAATGTCTTTTATTTCTTTGAGAAATAAAAGATGTCATGTATGTACATTTCATGATGTATTATGCTTTGAAAAGAAATATGTCTACTACCATCAGATGACTTTGACCAGAGAATCAATAACAATTACACCAAAAAAATTTGCAATGTCTTATATCACATTGGGCAATTTCTGTATATGTACATTTGTTGAGATATAGAATTTGAAAAAATCAAGTCATTCCTTGAGCCTTTTGAAAGAGCTTGGCTCTGGCAAATCACCTCTATATCTCAGGAACTCTTTTCTCCTGTATCCAGCAATGCTTTTTAAATCTGACACCCCTGCAGCCATTGCATAGCTTGAATAACAAAGAAAGTACCTTGCCCTTGAAGCATTGAGTCCAGGGGCATATCCAAAAATTCTGAATGCAGTTGCTCTTTCA
>MU260555.1:7500-42500 GCA_020310875.1 Ceratopteris richardii
TTACAGGACCACCATGATTGGCCACACCATGGCCAAACTATACGAGGCCATACTTGAGCTAAGCTCATATCCCTCCTTGATGAGGCAAAGGTGTAGAAGAAGATATTATATTGCTGCTTTGTGGATTCCCGCAAAGCTTTTGATACAGTGCCACGAGAGAGGCTCTTCCGACGCCGCCAAAGTTTGGGAGTACCATCAGAGATGATTTGGGCCATCTATGCACTCTATGAGCAGGTGACTGGGAGGCTATAGTGTCCAGGAGGATTGTTTGAGGACATTGCTAGCACCATCGGTGTAAAGCAAGGCTGTCCACTCTCCCCCACTCTATTTTGTCTCTACATCGACGAGATTGAGGACTACATTCTCCGAGCTAGAGGAGAGGGTGCAAACCTCGCAAGTATACATGTCCACATTTTATTATATGTCGCTAACATTGTATTGATTTCAGAGTCACCCGAGGGATTACAACACCACCTAGCTTCCCACAATGAGTTTTCTACATAGAGGGGCTTTACTAAAAACCTTGGCAAAAGGTCATGATCTTCGACACCTCCCCCATGGTGAGGAATGGGGCAAGATTCACAACTCCCACCGAACAGATAGAGAGGTGGTCACTTCCTATGTCTACATCAGAGTCACGTTCACAAGCTTGCTTGGCTCCTTCAGCATGAGGCAGGTAGCCACCGACAGACTCACACGAGGATATGCAACTTTAGATGCTAGAGCAGAGATGTCACCAAGCACACTTCCAAGAGCCCCACACGAAGGGGTGGTTATTTGACATACTGGTCAGACCAGCTATGATGTATGCTTCGACGGTTTGGGCCCCATACCTCACAGTCACCGAGTGGAGTGTAATCGAGAGGCCACAACTACATATGATCTTGCCACTATTTCACAGGAAAAAGTTAGTGCCACATGACATCATCAAGGCATAGCTAGCTGCACCACCCATGGAGTAGATGCACTATTCCACTATGATGTATGCTTCGACGGTTTGGGCCCCATACCTCACAGTCACCGAGTGGAGTGTAATCGAGAGGCCACAACTACATATGATCTTGCCACTATTTCACAGGAAAAAGTTAGTGCCACATGACATCATCAAGGCATAGCTAGCTGCACCACCCATGGAGTAGATGCACTATTCCATACTATCTGCTTTATTCAGAGGATGAGGGAACTCCCTACAATCAGACTCACGCGCAATGTATTTGAGGCATCTAGAGTCAGGATATGAGAGAGCTTGGTACACTCATGTTAGAGCCTAGTTTGATAGCCATGGACTTGATATGGACAGAATGCCTCCCTTTCAGTATGACCCTTACTCACCTCACATCCACCTCTCTTGTAGTGAGCGGAACCTTAGTCAGACATGGCTCACACCAAACATAGGATCGAGACTATCACACTACCGAGACCAATTCATAGACATATTAGCGGACGGTTTCATCCAACGACCATGCTACATGGATACTTACATGCCTCATAGCTCGAGGGTAGCGATTGGCCACTTGAGGGTCGCATCACACTGACTAGATATTGAGACGGGTAGAGCTGCAGACGTCCCAGAGAGGAGCGAATATGCAAGATATGTAGAGTAGAGATGGAGGATGAGGAGCACTTTGTATGCATATGTAGGGCATATAATGACACCATAGGCAGATATGAGAATCTGTTTACAGGGCAGATTACCATCCGAGAGATCATGGACTCTAGAGATCAGCGACACCTCAGACTCTTCTTACTAGAGATACAGAGTCACAAAGATTCCTTACTCCAGCCCACCCAGCAGCCCAGACAGGAGGGAGACATAGTCAATTCACTGACTTCTTTTCTGCGGCATAGGGCAGCCCCCCTCCCAAAACAGCTCACACATTGAGAGGGTGACTCTTCAGCAGGTTAAGACCTCTTGAGCTAGGTGACTGACTCTCTCCCTCCCTCCCCCTCCCCCCCCTCCCTCCCCCTGCCCGCCCCCTCCCCCTCCCTCCCTCCCTCCCCCCCTCCCTCCCCCCCTATATATATATATATATATATATATATATACATATATATATATATATATATATACATATATATATATATATATATATATATATATATATATATATATATATATATATATATATATATATATATATATATATATATATATATATATATATATATATATATGTGTGTATATATATATAGAGAGAGAGAGACACACACACACATATACGCGCGTGCATGTGTGCGCGTGCGCGCGCGTGTTTGTGTGTGTGTAACATGTACAATCTGAAAACAAAAGGCCACTTTTCCTCCAAAGAAAAGCTATGTTTGTACATATTTGTATCACATGTAAGTGAGATATCTGAAATATCTAAATGCAAGAGTGCCAATTTCAGATTCCAAAATCATGAAAACCATTTACAGTTTTTACAGCTGTGTCATATGATAAAATAATACTTGAAAAATCATGGCTTTATTTTGCAATAAGCAGTACACAAGTTAGAGCTCATGATGACAGAAATCACCTTCCTCCCTCCCGTGTACAAATAATTGCCATCTTTAGAAAACTGTACCTGTAAATGCAGTTTGAAAAATACTAGAATGTCATATCTAATGAACAAATACACAATCTCTATGGAAATGACAACCACCTGTGTAACACCACCTTCACACAATCTCTATGAAAATGACAACCACCTGAGTAACACCACCCTCCTGCCCATGCAGGACATATAATAACTCCACATTGTCTTCAGTGTACACACCAGTTGTTCTATCATATGAACCTGCTGCAAACACTCCCATGTTGCAAGGGTTAAAAGCAAGGCATGATATTATTCCTGCACCAAGGAAACATTTAACAGGCATTAAAGTTTGCACAATCAAGGTTTTTTTTTTGTTTAGCAGCAACACCTTATGGACAAAAAGTGGATCCAAAACTTTCTATATCACCTATAATCCCCTCTCATTTGGCATAGATGATAGTTGCCTCACAAAGCACGCCAACGAATCAAAAGAATTTAGAGAAAGGAAAACAAATGGAAGTAGTGAGCAGAATATCATGCATCCTTCTCTTTTATTTTTGAGGAGGTGATCATTCTCAATCCACCCTGCCCAACATAGGAATTTCAATGATTTCTCAGGTTTATACTTTTCCAGATGCATGATACTGAATCTCTCATTTTGATTCCAAACAAAAGAATCAACTTCATGCTGAACGAATGCAGTATATTGGAACAATGGAATGAACAATCAAAGTCCGGTGTTTGAAAAGGTGGCAAGAAGTGAAAGGGATGAGAAAAGAGAAAAGGGGAGAGGGAGAGAGACGGGGGAGAGAGGGAAGGGGGAAAGGGGGGAAGAGAAAAAGAAGGGTGTGTGTGTGTGTGTGTGTGACGGTCCAAGTCCAAGGGGGGTTTTAGCTTGTACCCACAAGGAGAAGGACGGCCACGAGTTAAAGGGGCGATCCCCTTTAGTAACCCGGAAGCCGATGCAGGACATGAGGTTGAGATGTGAGGAATGGCCACTGAAGGCGGGCCAGCCCGGAAGATGTGAGGAATGGCCACCGAAGGCGGGCCAGCCCGGCGGTGCGTAGCCGTCAAGTCCATGGTTGTCGTTTGCCAAGAGGCATAGTGGCTCTCCTTTGCCACACGTCCAAAGCCCCTTTGAGTGAGCGGGAAAGATGAGGGACAGACGGCCCGGCCGTTTGCGTGCGAGACCCGTCAAGGATGGATGAGACGCATTCCCGTTGCCGGGCATCTACCCACGATCCAAGGGACAACGGACGTTCCCAAGAAAGGTGAGGAAGGGAAGGCTAAGCACTCACGCCCATGGTGCTTCGTCGCCCGGACGTTGAGGGCATTCCTAGCCGATCCGCCGTCCAGAGGCATGCATAGTTACCACTCCCCTTATATTTGCGCACAATTAGGCACAGCAAAGCAAACCACTCCAGCACCAACATGGGCTGGATAGAAAACCAGGGAGGCAAGCAAAGGGGCATGACATCCACCCCCTCTTCGACAGACTTCACGTCCTCGTGAAGTCCACCTACAGGCCCTAGAATGATTCCCGTTTGTGATGAAAAAAAGGTGACTTTTGTGATGGCTTTGTGAGACTCGACATGGTGTTCTTACCCTCGAATTTGGGGCAGTGTCCTTAGTACCATGGGTTGTCGTGCGAATGAGTATCTAAGGGAAACTTTACCTAATGCAAGAGAGGTGCGAACCTAACACCGCGGGTTTGGCTCAAAGCAAAGGGACAAAACGAAGGGACGGCTTGCCCCACTCCGACTGCATCGGGACAAGCCAAGCTCCGCATAAGCCAAATCTTGCATCAGGGCGGGACCTCGCAGCTTGGGTCATGGCACTTTTGCCTCTTATTAGGCTAAATGTGTCGATTACGTCCAAGGACTTCCGAGAATATCCTATCGTCAAAAGGATGGCTTGTCCCTCTAAGTCAATTCACGACTGGTCGTCCCATTTGCCCTTCCGTCAAAACGGCTGAGTGGGTCATTCCGATCAAGGTCGGAGCCAAAGTGAAACACCAAGGCCCCGAGCCGGTTCTAAGTTATAATTTTGCCCCGTCCTGGGCGGATATAATCATTTGGGTCCAAGCCCGTTTTGTGATGGGAGGGCCTCGTTGCCACTCCATGGACACCCGTTGTTTCCATTCCAACGTTCCATAATTATCAAGGCGCGGCGAAGCACAGACTGCAAGCACCGGCAAAGGTAATTCCCACCTCGGAGAAGAGGCCTGTCGGCAGCCCTACAACGTTTTGCATATGGGCACGAACGTGCGGTGCATATAGTGGCTTACCTTCACGCCTGTCGTTTCATTTGAAAATGGACCTATCGGTGGCCCTCGCATCATTTTGGCACATACGCACGGACGTGCGGCGCATAGAGCGACTTACCTTCATGCCGATCATTTCACTTGAAAATGGGCCTATCAACGGCCCTCACGTTGTTTCGCACAAAGGCACGGACGTGCGGCCCATAGAGCATCTTACCTTCACGTGGGCCGTTTCTATCTAAAACCGGGCCTATTGATGGCCTTACGTCATTTTGCACATAGGCACGGATGTGCGGCGCATAGAGCAACTCACCTTCACGCCAGCCGTTTCATTTTCAAACTTTGCCCCGACCACGAAGGGATCCGTGGGAGGCATCCGACCAAGGCGCGGACGGGAGGGCAAGGCCAAACACCCGCCGACCAAACTCACTTGTAATTTTGCCCCGGCCTCGCAAGGACCCATGGGTGGCACCCACACACAAGGCACATACAGGAAGGCAAGGTCACACCCACTGGCCGACTTACTTCCAAGTTTGCCCCACCCATGAAGGGTCCCGCCGGCGGCTCATCCAAGGCATGGACGAGAGGGCAAGGCCACACACCTTCCGGCCGCATGAAAATGGGCCTATCGGCGGCCCTTGCTTCGTTTTACACATAGGCGCGGACATGCGGCACACGAAGCATCTTACATTCACGCCGGCGGTTTTCCATAGTGCGTTCCCCGGCCCCGTACGGCCTTCCGAGAAGCATGGCATTTCATTTTGATGAACTCTAGGCACACCGGCCAAAGAGTAAAAGAGAGGGACACTTTTCCGTCCGATGAAAATTTGGGCCTCAAGGCGCTCACTACCCCGGCCGATGTGATACCTTGGCAAGAGAAAGAGGAAAAGATAGGCACACCGGCCAAAGAGTAAAAGATAGGGACACTTTTCCATCCGATGAAAATTTTGGCCTCAAGGTGCTCCCCGACAGATGCGATACCCTCGCAGGAGAACACGGTTTGTTGGCCTTTTATCTTCCATAACATTGCTTAGCTTCGGACACTTGAAAAATGATCTTACAATTATTGCAAAGGGACAGGTCTTATGGTCGACAAGTGGGTTATGCGCGTTTCATTTCGGCACCGGCAACTTCGCCACTTGACGTAGTACTCTACCCTGCCGGCCCACCTGCGGTGGAGCACGGAGGGACTTCCCTGTGTCGCTCCCAAGTTTCAGTCTCGCGGACGGGGGCCCCTTCCCAAGGGCTGCGACTTACGGCGCACGATGCGACTTACGGCGCACGATGCGACTTACGGCGCACGATGCGACTTACGGCGCTACCTCAACCCGGAGAACAAGGCGGCCTTGCCGGCATATGGAGGACCGATCCTCCCTCCCCACGGCAAGAAGCTGCGGAATGATCATCACGGGATCAAACCCACGAGGGATTACGCGAACAGGAGTGGACTGACATGCATGTCTAACCCATAAATACATTGACAAGTGAATCATCGTAGTTTAACAAAGGATCATAAAAGATTGGGGTGGCCTGCCACACCGACCTCGAGACATGTTGCCACCCGAGCCTGAATCGCAGATCCACTGTCGTTTGCCGATAGGCGATGCGGTGGCCGACGATGAACATTGTGACGCACATGAAAAAAAAATATGTTGAAAATGAGCCGAGATCCAAGCGGGGACCAACCGCAAACCTGTCTCATGTAAAAAAAAAAAAAAATTGCCCTTTTTTGCTGATGGATCAATGACCGATACCGTCGACGGTGGATTCACCGACCGACCGAGAGCCGAAGCTCTCATACCAAATGTGACGGTCCAAATCCAAGGGGGGGTTTAGCTTGTACCCACAAGGAGAAGGACGGCAACGAGTTAAAGGGGCAATCCCCTTAAGTAACCCAGAAGCCGAAGTAGGACATGAGGTTGAGATGGCCCGGAGACCAGTTGCAGTGAAAGATGGGGACTTAACCCGGAAGATGTGAGGGACGGCCGCCGAAGGCGGGCCGGCCCAACAGTGCATAGTTGTCAAGTCTATGGTTGTCGTTTGCCAAGAGGCATAGTGGATCTCCTTTGCCACACACGTCCAAAGCCCCTTTGAGTGAGCAGGCAAGATGGGGGGGCAGACGGCCGGTGCCGGCCGTTTACGTGCGAGACCCGTCAAGGATGGATGGGGGGCATTCCCGTTGCCGGGCATCTACCCACGATCCAAGGGACAGCCAACGTTCCCAAGAAAGGTGAGGAAGGGAAGGCTCAACACTCACGCCCATGGTGCTTCGTCGCCCGGATGTTGGGGGCATTCCTAGCTGGTCTGCCGTCCAGAGGCATGCACGGTTACCACTCCCCTTATAGTTGCGCACAATTAGGCGAAGCACAGCAAAACCACCCAAGCACCAATGTGGGCTGGATAGAAAACCAGGGAGGCAAGCAAAGGGGCATGTTTTGGGTTGTTTTTTTTTTTTTTGTGGGGGGGGGGGGGGGGGGGCAGAAAAGGAGATGCTTCAAGTATTCATGCTAAACACCATCTAGACATTTAGTCTTACAATTCTATAACAAAAAAATAGAGTTGATTGTAAATGTTATGCAAGCATCACAGATTTCTTTGAACATAACTTTCTGAAAATTACTGATTTGGAACAATGCACTTGAAAGTACTACAAGTTCCCGCAGCACAAAATGAAAAGTGACTTATGATGATTCTTCAAAGGAATATATCATTTATGCAACAATGGAAGGACATATAAATGATACACCTGATTGGTAAACACACAAAATGGGTAGTCACCTTGGCATGGCTTGACAAACATTTCCATCAAGTCTTTCTCGACTTTCAAGTATACCAGCAAAATCACATTTATTCGTTTTATCCTTGCGTATGCATGTTACAAGGGCATTCTTCTGGCCATTACAGTTGCAAATCGTTATTTACAAATTGTGTTTTCCAGAAGTATTAGTTTACGATTTGTAATTTTGAGCAGTAGAAGCCACTAAACTTGGCAGAACAATATAAATTGTGGAATACTATGATTTATGAAGCAAAAATAATACCTTTCTGACCATCTTTGGTGTTGGAATACTGCTTGAACTCTCGGCCTGGACGAGATGTATCAAATACTCTTATTGCTTTGTTATATCCACAGAACAATCTGGAAAAATGAAAAGTAACATTGCATATAATGACTGCAAATATATCAATAAAACTAAACTCTTAATTTCTTTGATGTCATAAAATTGTCAAAAGAGATGAAATTATACATTAAAATGTACAATGTCACTAGTAGAGCAAGCTTTTGTTTTATTTTGCACTACTCATTGCTCAATAACCGTTAAATTTTCTTTCCACATCAACTGTTACAGCTAAGCAATGGGATGCCATACAGCCAGTATAAAAATGATATGTGACATAAAATGTCTGCCTATCATAGCCACGGATGGCAGACATTGAAGTGGGAAATGGTGAAAACCAGTAACATTGAAATTGGATGTGTGTAACACATGTAGGGAACTAGCAATCCATTAGGGTTGGAAAAGTCACTAACCCCATAAGTCAAATGACTATTTTGAATATTTAACAAAAAGATGGAGGACAAACGTGCAAAATGTGGAGCGGTTTCCGGGTGCAACATTAGAAAGGTTGACTTATTAGAAGAAAATGCATTTCTTGCCTATAAATGGTGGATTTTTGTCATCAATGTAAATTTACCTCTTGGAAATTTTCCACTCTTATGAGGCTAATAAATCTTTATCCTTAAAGATACAATAGTAAAAACATGAGACCCTCTCCCTTTGAATAATATTCAGACTCAATAAATATCAAATGAGCAAGGATTTTGATCCACAAATGAAACCATCCCTACAAAGAGATACCCTTGATGCTTTTGGGATGGGAACTACAAAGAAAAGAAAAAATGTTCGTGGCTAAGAGAGGGTTCAGACTCACATTTGACAAGGAAACCATTGGAGTAATGCAAATCATGCGAAATATCCCACATGCTGTTGCTAAAAATTAGGGTCTAGTTCTAACACCTTGAAATGGCCTCACAGATATAGACAGCCACAAAGAATAAAAACATGTGATAAACGGTCAAGCCTAAACCTTATCAATGCTCCAATACAAACAAAATTAAAAGCACAATCTCCACAAACTATTATGAAAGGACAAGCTGTCTTGCTTGAGCCTGATGACATTTGGGACAGCATCAAAGCTTTTCATGCTCAAGACACAATGTTGTTTTCTACTGAGAAAGCAGCTTGTATGGTGGAAATAGCTAAAGAAACGTGGATAAAGGTATTCAAAACCCTCTAGTTAATTTCATATATCACTTTCATCTGTGCTTATTTGAGATGCTATTGCATCACACTCAAGATAGGGAGAAACTTGAATCTCATGGATTCTTTATGGAATTACTCGATCAAGTAGTTCAGTTACTTGGTGGAAGCCAACATAGTCCATCATAGATGATATGTTCTCCAGACTCCAGAGTCCAAATGCCCGTAGGTCCAACTTCACATAGTTGACCAAATATTGCTAAGATTGGAAGCTCTCTCGGCAAGTTCTTCATACCTAAAAGTGCTGGTGCGGTCCTCATATATCTCAAGTGTGGCTCTAAGTTAGGACACTTCTTTAGAAATTGTACAGCCATAAAGAACCGGCAATGCATATGGTACCTGTTTATTTCAGCAACATGATAAAAGTGCCAAACAGCACACATGTTCGGCAAGAATTAGAGCACCTCATGTAGATGTAAAGAAAAAAGTAACATTGAAGCCCAAAGTGTCAAACAAGTATCAAAATCTATGGATAAGGGAAAATAACTACAGTCTACATCGAATGTTTACACCTCTTGCTATCAACATACTGAAGCCAACAAACTTGCAATGCTTTTCATGAAACAAAAGACTCACATACCATGAGGGTTCACACAAGTTATATACAAGAGCAAGAAGGAATAGTCAAAGTCCGATCTCCATATCTTTGGATGGGCTACAAAGCCTATATGGACATGGTGGAAAATTTTCTAAATGTGGATGCGATGGACTTGGAAGTAAAGAAAAGAACAGATCCAAGAGGATGATGTATATTTGGTCCCAACAGTGAACACTCAAAACATAATCCCATGAAAACTCCCACATGAAATGCCTAAGGTTTGGGGGGTGGAAGGATACAAGTTGCAAGTGCTTTGGAATTAGATTTCCAAGGAAAAGTTTACAAAACTTTGTGTCCATGAGCACACACTACATAATAAGTGAAACACTCCGAAGCTATATACAACAAAAGCTCAAATAGATTGTTTGCTAGCTTTTTCTCATGGTATGGGGAAGAACACATACTCCAAAATGTATATGAACATGATTTTGGTTTAAGGACTAAGCATTAGCACCTTGTCTCCTCTTCTTTATCCACCCACACTTATCCACAAGCTTGGTTACTAAGGGATTTCAATATGGTACATAGAATGGAAGACTATTGTAGCTAGAAATACTAGGTATAAATGCATCTCTACTGAGGAAATCATCAACATATAGGATTCATTTGCACCATATAACCATGAACATAGATATCATTCTCTCCAATTATAGAAAATGGGCTAGATCACATATGTCTCAAGTGGAAGATGTATGCATGATATGACTTGCTTGGTTCAAACAATGTCATTATGAGTATTGATTTGCAATAATTGACACATAGGATATGTTGTTATTGTTTTAGAGCATCCAATATACTATCTAGCCTACAACAAATCATCAACATAAAGTACAAGAATAATGGGGCTGCCATTTACATTCCTTTGAGCATACAATAACTGATTGGCATGGCTTCTTATAAACCCATGTTTGAGCATCACACTTCTTGTACCATTGTCTAGGAGCTTGCTTCAGCCCATACAAGCTTTTCTTAAGCTTACATACAAGATGTTCCTTTCGAGGAATCACATAACCTTCACATTGTTTCATATACAGATCCTCATCAAGATCACTATGCACGAAGAATACTTTTACATACATTTGGTGCAGTTCTAAATCTAAGACAGCCGTAAAAACAAACAACACCCATAAGGTGGTAATTTTTACTTCAAAAGAGGATCCTTCCTCAAAATCTATGCACTTTTTCTGAGCATGTCCCTTCGCAACCAGCTCAGCCTTATACTTGGGCTTTCCCATCAACAAACTTGATTTTATATACCCATTTGTTACGAATGGTTTTCCATCCCTTAGGCAATTCAAATAAGTCCCAAATATCATTTGCATGCAAAGCTTTAATCTCTTCATGCATGGCAATCACATAACCTCCTTATAAACAAGAGGTTCACCCTCATCAGATAGCATAATATAATGCAAAGAAGGACCACATCTATTCACTTCCTCCTAACACATGTATATCTCCTCACCCAATAATCTACATTCTCTAGCAATGGATGCACATCCTGACGTATAACTGCATGATCATTTAGGGGCTGTTGTATTCATTTTAAGCCATATTTTCAGAATGATTTGTTGCCTGTTCATGCCCTTCAGGAGCCTGATTTTGCTGCCCAACATCCTTTGGCTCAATTACCCCTGGTTCATCGTCATTTCCAGGCATAGAGGTCAATTTCAGGCCTAATATATGGCTGTACATGCTGAAATTGGACATCTTTTATGGTAATCCTTTGAGGCATATTTATTTTTCCGCACAGTTCCTCTTAAATACAACATCCTGACTGTGTATTACCTTCTTGAATTGCCTCAACCTCAAGTCTAATATGCACAAAGGCATAGCAACTAAAGATGCATAGATCATATGAAGCAAGTTTGCAAGACCGAGTCTTGAAGAGACGACCTCCATCCCTACCGACATGCAAGGGCAATGTCCCGAAGGAATGTAAGAACCATCCAAGCACCCCGAAGGCTCACTAGTGGCTGCCCTACATCAAGAGCTGCTAGAGGTAAGAAAGGAGGTGATGACCCACCTCTTGCACTCGACAATCATCATGACCACCTTGCCCGCAATTCATTCTTGAACCCTTCCAAGGGGACAAGAAGGAATGTGAGGAAGGTGCCATCAGTGATTGGTTGTCCAACTAGACAGGCTTCTTCAACACGTATGGGCTAGCTAATGCGCAATGCATCGGCCATCTCCAACTCATGTTGAAGGGACGAGCATATTCTTGGTGGGTTTCTTTCAAACCTCAACCGACTACATGGGAAGAATTTTTATGTGCACATTTCGTGCCGGATGACAAGATCAAGGCCTATAGAAGGTTGTTCCGTTACGAGATGGGAAAGAAGTCCTTGAACGCCTATTCATAGGAGACTGGCGTTTAGAAACCACATTCAGAGGACCAAGGCTCTAGAGGAGGCACAAGCATGGCTCCAAATGCTATACTTTTTGAGTTGCCACTTGCGTATCAAAACGAGGTATTGCAGAATCCAATTGGGTAATTGGAGGGCATCTACAGGTTTGCCAAAAACTATGACAGTACCCTCGCAATTTCACAAGGAGACAAGGGGAAGGAGGTACCAACCCCTAGTCACTCCGGAAAGGTGAAGCGTTTCACTACTCCACCTTCAACAGAAGCTAAGTCCAAGGACCGCCACAGAAGGAGGTGGGCACAGATAACACTTTTCGAGCTCTTAGACTCAAGGACAGGAGTAAGGGGCACAATTATGAGTGCGAGCAGACCAACCACATCCATAGGGACCCATTTGTACAACGTGGAAGAGGATCCAAATGACAAATGCAGCGGTGAATAACGTCAATCTAGATACGTATTCTCTTGATTTTGAGATATGTCATGTTTTTTGTGTGTAGATGTCCAAGGTGTTGCATTGGAAGCATTGAGTTAAATCTCTATCCACTTCCAAGGAGAGATCAATGGAAAGGTTGTGGATAGTGCTATTTGAGAACTAGTCTACACACAATTTCATCTCTTCTCATGCGGTGCAAGAACTTAGACTCGAGACCCTCTCTTGAGATCATCCATATGTGGTCCGTTATGCGGAGGATAGGGCGAGCAAGAGATGGACCGAGGTCATACCATGAGTGGACCTTCGTATCCAGAACTACCCCCGAAGTCATAGACTTTTGGATGATAAGCCTTGAGCATGTGGAAGTTCTTCTAGGCATGCCTTGGTTTTTCCACAAGATAGCCCAGCTTTCTATGGATTATGTTTCGCATAGACTTTCATTTGTTCTAGATGGTAGATTTCATGTGATTGAGGGTTGTACTCCCTCCGATATCACTATTGTATCTCATTTAAACTACTTACTTATAATGAAGGCTTCTTGTCCAACTCTGAGATCTCATTATTTCTTTATTACATTCAGTATGTTATGTTTAATGTATCTTTTTGTGCCATTCTATTTCTATCACCGATTCAAGAGTGCATGGTGTGCATGACACATGATCTGTGTACGCATGACATGGAAATCAAAAAGACTTTGGATTCATTATTACGTGAGTTTGGATGTATTTCACCAAATTTACCGAATGGCTTCCACTACCTCGTGGGTTCGTACATGACCACAGGAAGGGTTTATTGAGCCTAGTAAATCTCCATGGGACACACCAATTCTTCTTGCGAAGAAAAAGGACGAGGGATGCGTTTTTGTGTAGATTACAAAAGACTCAATAAAGTTACCATCAAGAATAAGTATCTATTGCCTACGATGGGTGACCTTATAGGCCAACTCTCATGTGCACGTTATTTCACCAAGGTCGATCTTGGGTCTAGCTACCACCACATACAAATACAACTTAATGTTGCCCCAAAGACCACGTTTCGAACACGGTATGGACATTTGGCTTGAGTAATGCACCTTCCACCTTCCAGCAAATGATGAATGATTTGTTTTCTCCATATTTAGGGAAGTGGGTAGTGGTGTTCCTCGATGATATCTTTGTATATAGGAAGACATTGGAGGCTCGTAGATATCATTTGCAGCTCATCTTACGAATTTTAAGAGGAGAGTGACAATATGTGAAATAAAGTAAGTGTGAATTCTTTCATACTCAGCAACTTTATGTTGATCATATCATCACAATAGATGATATTTGCATTCATCATGATAAAGTTAGAGTTGTGATGGAGTAGCCTATTCCCCGTACTATCCGCAAAGTGAAGGCCTTTTCGCGATTCACCGGCTTCTTTCACAGGTTCATCAGGGGCTATGCTAATATTGAAGAACCCTTCACTCATTTTTTGAAGGGTACTCATAGAAGTAGACATAGTGCTAGCCCACCAATTCAATGGACTCAAGAGCTTGATCAATGTTTCAGACACTGAAAAAACTAGTTACTACTACTCCTATGTTGCAAATAGTGGATCTAGCTAGACCATCTATTGTGGAAATGGATGCTAGTGACATGGTTGTTGTAGAATGGAAGGCCTATCGTAAGCTCTCTACACCACACAAGAATGGAAGGCCTGTTGTAGAATAGAAGACCGAATGGAAAGGTGGGCTAAACTCATGCAAGAGTTTGACTTTGAGATAAGGTACCGGAGAGACACCACCAATGTGGTGGCTCGTGCCTTGAGCAAGATCCCTAAGGTGAATGTTCTTTCTTTTACAGACATAGGCACTGATTTCTATCTTTCTCGTAGGGGGCATTGCCATGATGACTCCCACTTTAGTGGGGTCTCGCAACGAGTCCAATCCAGATAAAGTAGCCCGAAGAGTCATGGTGGTCGCTCCATATGAAAGCTAGTTGTGTAGGGAAAGGCAGCGAAAATTTCTTTTATTCGTAATGAATTACTTTTCAATCAGAGCAAGGTTTGTGTGCTCGATGACGATGACATACGCCGACATATCTTGTATGAGTGTCATGACGCACCAAGTGCAAGACACCCAGGCATACATCATACCTTGGCTTTGGTACGCTGGTATTTTTATTGGCCATGCATGAGGACCTTTTTTGAAAGGTACGTGCGTGAATGTTAAGAGTAGGACTTATCCACCTGCTATGTTGGGAATAAAGGCTCCAAGGACGCCCCTTTGTATAGCTATACTCTTCCATATGGTAGCTTTCACTGAAAGCTACCTACACATTTTTTTTACAATTTTGGCCCTCCATTGGGGCCTCTATAAATATTTATATTATTTTTAAACTCCTTGGCCATTGAGCAGTGTGAACATGCCCAAATGACCAAGAGTTCATATAAATAATAAAATTAGTTCTCCTCATCATTATGAGATGATCGGACTTATGAACTTGTGTGCTTCTTCTTCGTGACTACAGCCCAAGCATCTCCCTCTCTTCCAGCACCTCCACTCTCTCATCGCCTCCAGCATTGCTCCACACCATAACGAAGCTTTTATCCTCCTCTTTCAATTGCTATTAGAGCATAGGAAAGATTCTTCTTGACAAAGTTTATGTGAGCAGCTGTCTTTTTCAGCTTTGAAGATCTACATCCTCTGCTCCCTCATTTTGAGAAAGTTTCGCATGAAGTGTCTTTCGTAAGTTTTTTTCTGCTAAGTTCATCTCAATTTCCGTCTCTTGCAGGTTGTGCAGGTCTTTAACTACAGGGTATAAACAGAAAACTCCTTTTTCTCAAGTGGGAGACGTATTCCAATGTATGAGAACTGTGGATTTGCTGGAATTTAAATGATAACAAGTTCTTGCAGGTTCAGAAAGTTAGGGATTTTGTTGCACATAATTTTTCATACACCGCTCCTCTAGAATGCATCTTGTTTAAGGCAAAAATCTCGACCCTTTAAATGTTTTTGAACATTTTCAGGCTATTGTTTCTCCTCTGCAGAAAATTTCAGAACCTTGCATATCTGGCGAGACTTCAAATCTTGCCATCATTTTTGCTTAAAAGCTTCACAGAGGCCTTGTGCAAGTTGGAACGTACCTATTTTGTTTGCAAAGTCTTTGCAAAACTTTTAAATTCTGAATTTATCTTCGAGATTAATTTATTCTTGAATTACTATGTCCCCTTGGTGGAGCAATAGCCTCCTCTTACTCAAATGTCAAAATCTCTTTGAGATAAGGAGATTTGAGGGTACAGATTTTGCCCTTTGGAAAGATAGAATGCAAGGCATTCTATTTCTAAAGAATTGTCATGGTGCATTGAATCAGGTGAAGCCTGAAGATATGCCTGATGCTACCTTGGTGAATCTCAACAAAAAGGCCATTGCATACATCAAAATGGTTGTATCTGATGAGATCCTTGTAGACTTGAAAGGTCTAGTTACTGCATATGATGTATGGGAAAAATTGAGAGCTACATATGAAAACACCACTCCGGTGACTCGGGTACATTTAATGACAAGATTGAATAATATGCAGCTTGGCGAGTCAAACAGTGCAGTAGAGCATATTGCTTCTTTCACAAGTACTCTCTCACAGTTGCAGGGTTCTGGATTGCCTCCTTTTGAAGATAAGTTAAAAGCAATCTTCCTGCTTATGACTTTACCTAACTCTTGGGAGACCTTGGTAGTCTCATTGTCCAATAACTCCAATCTTACATTTGATGGTGTAAGGGGATCCATTCTTAATGAAAAGATGAGGAGAAAGGCCACTGGAGAGTCAAGTAGATCCGCCAACTTATCCAGCGGAAGGTCAGAGAAGAAGACATGGACTGCACGGAGAAATAGAAGTAAAAGCAAGGGGAAGCAATCAGATGTGACTTGTTATCAGTGTGATAGGAAAGGTCACAAAAAGCCAGATTGAAGATACTTCAAGAAAGAGCAAGAAAGGAAGAAGAAGGTTGATGATAAGAAGAAGAACGAGACAAAGACAGAGACACAAGACAACTCACAAGATAAGGAGAAGGCCAATGTAGCATCCAGTGTTGTCATCAAGGAGTTGTAGTATGGAGAGGAGATCTTATGTGCTACTTTTTCGACCAATGATGTCTATGCAGTTCATGTACACGATATGAAAATTACCAAAGGGGATGTGATTGATGCATTACTCACAGAGAATGATGATGTGTCACAAACTTGGATAGTAGAGTCAGGTGCCTCTTTTCACGTAACTCCTAATACGGAGTGCTTTGCCTCACTCGATGTGGATACTTTTGGCAAATTTTATTTGTGTTGCAATTGGATGGGCCTCAATAACAATATTAATCACAAGTTTAGAGGATCTTCCAACACATGAACCTTAGCATACAGACCATAATACTCAAAAAGAGATGAATGAGAGATAGAAAGAGAGAGAGTAGACAATATTTTCAAGTATAACAGTAAGCAAATAGCCTACCTACACTATTTCATATATAAATGTCAATTTACAATGTGTGTAGATGATTACAAACTTCGAATCTAGGCAAAAAATAGGGAACTAGATACAAGAATTTGTGTGTAAAATGTCTAAGAGGTATGAAGAGTGTGTGTATGTGAGAATGTAGAGAATATGAACAGTTTAGAACTGTTTTACAGCAAACCCTAATTCTGAAATTAGGGTTTCAAAAACCCTAAATCAGAAACTAGTGAGCTAACAAGTGTGGGACTGATATAGAATTGCTACTCACAAAAAATCAGCAATGTGCTGATGGTTGGCTCCCAAAATCTTCTCCACACATGCACCAAGGGTAGAGCATACCTTCTCCAAGTGTATAGACACTCCTCCAATGATCTCATTAAACTTCAACGATGGTTGAATGCTTGAGTGATGCCTCATAATGACCCAAAGTGCTTCTTCTTTAGTATTTTGATGTCCCCCACTATATGATTTTCTATAAAGCATGCGTAACTGAAAAACTTGCACCAATTTTGGCAAAAATCTCCAAAAGTAGCGACTAGCTTTTCCATCGCATATTTTGCTTTTGAGCCAAACATCTACAGCGATCTCACTATGGGGGCACTAGCTGAGCATGAGACACAAGTTTCCTTGATCTATAAGGTGAGAGGATTCAAATGAGGTGAAAACACATTTTTAGCAGAAATTAGGGTTACAGTTTTCTCTTAATCAAGACCTCTGATGACTGAATGTTATATATCAAATGGAAGCCCTCTTCAAGATCTATCTAATGAGCTAATAAAAAAATTTGACCTTTTGTGATCAAAATTTGGCTAACTACCAAAAATTAGGGTTGCTGGAATTTAGGGTCTTGTGCTATCCAGACATTGTTTCTAACAATCCCCCTTCAATGTTAATGGAACAAGGTTCAATAACTTGCAAAACTTTTGATGTCTGCAAAACTTTGGATATCTGAAATTATATCTCTTGACTGATTTCCATTGAATCTTGAGTGGACTGTGCATGAACCTGGATACTTGAGAAACTCCAAACTGAATGTCAAGACGTTTATTACATAAATAAATCAAGCAGCCAATTACTTGACTATACAAAGTAGCATCAAAAGGTTCTAAATCTGCTTCTGCCTATAATGACACATTAACATCCATAGGTGTTTGCATAGACTTGGAATCTATCATCTCAAACCTTTCCAATAATTTCTCAATGTATTTCTATTGTGTTATATAGATACACTCATCTTTGTATTTGAATTCAATCCCAATATATGATAATAATAACCAAAACATCTTTCTCAATTTTAGCATAGAGAGTAGAAGTTGCATCCTAGCTTTCAAAACCAATAGATAAGAGATAGATATGTATCTTCTCATACCAAGCTCTTCGTGCTTGCTTTAGTCCATACAAAGCTTTAATAAGCTTGCAAACTAAATCCTCTTTACCTGTTTCTTCAAAACCTTCTAGCTATTGAATGTACACATCTTCATGAAGATCACCATTAAAAAGCCGGTTTTGATATCTAACTGGTAAACATTCCATCCAAAGAATGCAACGAGAGAAAGTAATGTTCTGACTACTGTCATTCTAGAAGTAGGTGCAAAAGTCTCATCATAGTCAATTCCTTTCTTTTGCGCATAACCTTTGACTACTAACCTTGTTTTATACCTTCCAATGCTACCAACTTCTTTTCTTTTGATTTTGAAGATCCATTTAATATCAATTTTCTTTTTACTTTTTGGTAACTTGCAAAGCTTCCATGTTTGATTCTTATCAATAGAGTCAATCTCTTCTTGCATAGCTTTCTTCCATACAGAACTTTGTAGTGCATCTTTAACATTACTTGGCTCATTCTCAACTGAAGTGAGTGCTAAAATGTTATGAATCTCAAAATGTTGAGCCTAATTTACCTGATCTGCTTGTTCTCTCCTTTTCTGACTTCTAGAACCTCCTATGAAGTTCTTTATACGGTTGTCCTTCCAAGTTTGATATAACCACCTCCGCATATTCTTGAAAAGTGGTGAAATCTCTTGTGGTCCTTCAATATCTCTTTCTCCTAGAACTCTAGAACCTTCTCCAACTTCATAAGTTGGAACTTCAAGAGGTATTGGTGATGGACTAGGTACAAATGTAGGTAATGAAATTCTCTCTTTATTAAGTGCATTTTTCAGGATTTGAGAAGGTTCATCACACCCCTTGTATGGCTGAATGTAAGAATCCAAATTCCTTCTAAAATATGCATAATCATCTGCGTTTATAAAATCTAGAATCTCTGTCTTCTTATCAACAAACTGATTTTTTGAAATATATGCATTGCGTGACAGTAGGATATCACCTCTTTGTATACTTTGTTTTCAATAGCATAACCAATAAAGACAGCTTTAATGACTTTTCAATCAAGCTCACCATGATCCTTCTTCTAAATGTGAACATACACACGAACATAGAATTTGTATACGTTGCTTTCAATTTATACTTTGCTTTCAATAGCATAACCAATAAAGACAGCTTTGATGACTTTTACATCAAGCTTACCATGATCCTTCTTCTCAATGTGAACATGCATAGGAGAATCTAAAACTTTGAAATAACTCATATTGGGTTTCTTTCCATAATACGCTTCATAAGGTGTGATAACCTTTTAAGGTTTTGTGGAAGACTTATTCAAAATGTGATTAGTTGTATGTACTGCATCAAACCAAAACTTGGGAGAAAGCTTTTTGGATGACATCATACTTCACATCATCTCAATAAGTATCCTATTCTTTCTCTCTGCAACACCATTCTGTTCTGGAGTGTAAGCAATAGTGAGTTGATGAGAGACACCTTTGTCCTCAAGAAAAGACCAAAAGTCTTTCGACATGCACTCTCCTCCTCTTTCACATCTCAAAATCTGAATTTTTGACTGACTTTCATTTTCAACCATAGCTAAGAACTTCTTGAAATAGAAAAGACCTCTACCTTTACTTTAAGACCATAAATCCAAGAATATCTTGAAAAATCATCAATGAAACTAGCGAAATACCTGAAACCTTGAAAGGAATTTGTTCTCATAAGTCCGTTCACATCTGAATGTATGATCTAAATGTATGATCTGAATGTGTGACAACTTCCTTGTGGCCGTAATGTATCCATGCTTCTTGAAAGGAAGTTTGTGAAGCTTTTTTTCAAGACATCCTTCATATGATTCCACATCATGTGATAAAGCAAAAGTAGGCAAACTCTCCACCATACCTTGATCTTGGTTGTGCTTGAAAGCTGTGTAACTGATATGTCCAAACCTAAGATTCCATAACTTCATGTTTTCCTTAGGTGTAGAAGATCTAGCAAAATTAGCATGACTAATTCTGGATAACAAAAACATGCCACTTCTATTTTCACCTTGAAGTAGAAAATGCTCCTCATGAGGTGAGAGGATATGACATGAATATTTCTTTGAAACAACTTTAAAACCATCTCACAAGAAAGTAGGTATAGAGAGCAGATTCTTCTTCATTTCCGGAACATAAAGAACATTAGAAATCGTGAAATATCCACCTGCTCTTGACTTAAGGTTCACTTCTCCAACACCTAAACATCCAAATTATGACCATTTGCAATAGTCACTCTTCTATCTGAAGCGTTAATAAGAGAAGAAAATACCTTTTTGCAACCTCTTACATGTTTAGTAGCTCCAAAATCAAAAATCCAAGGATTATCAGAGATTGCATTTAATGCTTCTTGATCAAAAGCTAATTCTTCAATAGTAACACATGCATAAGATTCTTCCTTTGAAGATTTAGGTTTTGATTCATCTTCAGCACTATTACATGACGCTTTCTTCTTCTCATCAGAAATCTTTGTTCTTCATTCTTCTATGAAATGACGGTTTCTTACAATAATGGCAAATTCCTTTCTTTTGAAGTAGATCTAGTAACAGATTTTTCTTTGGGTGTAGAGGAAGTAATAGGAGTAGGACTCGAAAGTTTAGGAGTAGCGGACTTACTTTTCTTCTTCTTCTTTGTTGCCTCCTTCTTCTTCTTCCCCTTGGATGATGATAACATGGCTTCATCATTTTCTTCCATACTCTTTTGTTGATCTTCGTCTTGAAGTAACAAGAACTGCAACTCTTCAAATGAAAGTTCTCTATCTCTTGTAGAGAGAGATAAAGAAGTAACAAAAGCACAATATGAAGATGGAAGTGAGTTTAGAAGTGTGTTTACCATCTCCTCATATGAAATACTTACTCCAAAATTGAGTAGTTGATCTTATAAGTCTTTGAACTTCAAAATATGTGACTGAATAGACTCTCAAACTTTCATCCTTGTGTTGGCTAGTTATCTCCTTAGATTAGCTTTCCTAGCAGGGTTTCTGTTCTGATAGAGATTCTCCAACTCCAACCAAGCCTGACGAGAGGTTCTGCATGACTTGATTTGGGATATAATATGCCTTTTGACTCCCATAGCAATGAATAAAAGTGATTATGCATCCCATGAATCCCATGTGGATCGCTCTTCTCTAGAAAGTAATCTAGTAGTAGTCTGGACTCCGGATGATGAAGTAGTTCCTTCTTCACAAACCTCCTATCGAGCAGAAATTGGAACAACATGTCTTCTAGAGGCTGAAGCAACATCTTCTTGGACTTGTCTTGGCCTTGGATAAGTGTCATTGATAACATTCCACAAGTTTTTTGATACTAACAGATTCATCATTATAAAACTCCAAATTGCATAGTTAGACATTCCTTCAAGCTTGTCTTCATTCTCAAGTCTATAGTCACTCATCTTGTTAAGGTTGTATGTCAACTATGCTCTCATACCAAATGCTGGAATTGGGATGGGCCTCAATAACAATATTAATCACAGGTTTACAACCTTAGCATATACACCTTAATACTCAAAAACACATGAGTGAAAGATAGAGAGAGAGAGAGAGTAGACAATATTTTCAAGTGTGACCGTAACCAAATCGCCTACCTACACTATTTTATATATAAATGTCAATTTACAATGTGTGTAGATGCTTACAAACTTTGAATCTAGGCAAAAAATAGGGAACTAGATACAAGAATTTGTGTGTAAATTATCTAAGAGGTATGAAGAGTGTGTGTATGTGAGACTGTAAAGAATATGAACGGTTTGGAACTGTTTTACAGCAAACCCTAATTCTGAAATTAGGGTTTCAAAAACTAGTGAACTAACAAGTGTCAGACTGATATAGACTTGCTACTCACAATAAATCAGCAAGGTGCTGCTGATGGTTGGCTGCCAAAATCTTCTCCATGGCTGCATCAAGGGTAGAGCACACCTTCTCCAAGTGTGTAGACACTCCTCCAATGATCTCCTTAAACTTCAGCAATGGTTGAATGCTTGAGTGATGCCTCATAATGACCCAAAGTGTTTCTTTTATAGTCTTTTGATGTCCCCCACGATATGCTTTTTTAAAAAGCATGCGTAGCTGAAAAACTTGTGCCAATTTTGGCAAAAATCTTCAAAAGTAGCGCAATTTTGCTTTTGAGCCAAAAATCTGCAAGGATCTCATTATGGGGGCATTAGCTGAACATGAGACATAGCTTTCCTTGATCTATAAGGTTAGGATTCAAATGAGGTGAAAACATATTTTTAGCAAAAATTAGGGTTAGGGTTTTCTCCTAATTTGGACATCTGATGACTGAATGTTATATACCAAATGAAAGCTCTCTTCAAACTCTATCTAATGAGCTAATAAAAAAAATTTGAGATTTTGTGGCCAAAATTTGGCTAAGTACCAAAAATTAGGGTTGCTGGAATAAGGGTTTTGTGTTATTCTGACATTGTTTCTAACAATTTGGGCAATGATCATGCATGCTCTATTAATGGAATCGGCGCCAAGCACTTTGTCTTGAATGACGACCAAGAGCTTGTTTTGCATAATGCCAGATATGTTCCTAACATAAAGAAGAGTCTATTCTCAGTTGGGCAGATGGACATGCATGGTTATAGCACCACCATCGAGAAAAGTTCATGGAAATTGACGAAGGGTGCTAGGCTGCTTGTAAAGGGCACTAAAAGGGGTACTCTATATTGTTTACATAAAAAGGCCTTGCCAGACCAATTCCTTGTTGTTCCAGAGAGTAGTTCTAACTTAGAACTTTGGCACAAATGAATGGGCCATATGAGCCATAAAGGACTTGATGGTCTATCTTCTTTGCAGAGAATTGATGCCAAAGGGTCTAAACTCGATTTTTGTAATGATTGTCGATATGGAAAACAAGTGAAAAATTCTTATTACTCTGGTGTGTCTCGTAAACAAAATCTTCTTGACCCTATACATTCTGATGTGTGTCGCATGCCCACCAAGTCTATGGGGGGGTGCCTTGTATTTTATTTCTTTTGTTGATGACTGCTCCAAGAAATTGTGGGTTTATTTGTTGAAAAGAAAAGATAAAGCCTTTACTACATTTCAGAAATTTCATGCATTTGTGACCACCCAAACTGGTACAAAGCTGAAATGCTTACGTACTAACAATGCAGATGAGTTTATAAATGCTGAATTTCAGAAATTTTGTGAAAAAACGGGTATAAAGAGAGAGCTAACTGTCCCATGCAGTCCCTCTTCCAATGGTGTGGCTGAAAGGTATACTAGAACATTGTGCAAAAGGATATGATGCATGCTGTCCACATCTAAACTCCCACAAGAGTTTTGGGAAGGCTTTGAAAACCGCGGTTCATGTTTGCAATTGTTCCCTGCAAAGAACATTAAAAGGTGGCGTCCCTCAAGAGGTTTGAACTGGCAAACCTGCTTCACATGACCATCTACGCATCTTTGGCTGCGATGCTTTTGTTCTTGCATGACTTAAGAAACAAGCTAGATGCTAAGTCCATTAAAGGTATCTTCATGGGCTATGGTGATGAAGGTGAAATGGGCTATCGCATATGGAATGGTAGTACGCAGCTGGGATGCTGTTTTTCATGGAGCAAAGTTACTTCCGGGTAATGATGCATCTAAAGCTGACCATAAAAGGGTCAAACTTCAGCATGTGCAACCACCCATTAGCGCTGCAAATAAATGTCAAGATGCACCACTAAGGGCTGGAAATAATAATGAGCCAGTAGTAATTGATCCAAATGATGATGGACAGCCGATTCATGCTCCTGATGATAATGTACAGCTTAGAAATAATGCAGAAAATAGGGCTGTAAATAATATTCACATACCTCCTGATGTAGATCCCTTGCCAAAGAACATAAATCACTGAGTACGAAGATCTACACGATTGAGGAGGAATGTACAGAGATATGACCTCTCTTTGCATTATGTAATGCTATCAGATGAGGGTGAACCTCTTACTTTTAGAGAGGCAAAAACTTGTGAGCACAAAAGCAAGTGGGAAGTGGCATTTCAAGAAGAGATTAAAGCTCTGCATGCAAATAATACTTGGGATTTGGTTGTATTGCCCAAAGGTAGGAAAGCTATTCCTAATAAGTGGGTATACAAAATCAAAGCTGTTGATGGTAAACCCAAGTATAGAGCCAGATTAGTGGCTAAAGGTTACGCACAAACAGAAGGCACTGATTTTCAGGAGGGGTTTTCTCCTGTAGTAAAATTGACCATACTGCGTACTCTCTTTGCTCTCACTGCTTCTCTTGATTTGGAATTACATCAAATGGATGTAAAAACAACATTCTTGAATGGTTATTTGGATGAGTAATTGTACATGAAACAACCTAAAGGGTTTGATATCCCTGGTAAGGAACATCTTGTATGCAAACTCAAGAAGAGTCTATATGGGCTAAAGCAAGCCCCTAGGCAATGGTACAAAATGTATGACTCATTTATGCTTGCACATGGGTTCAAATGCAGTCGTGCAGATCACTGTTTATACACCAAAAGGGATAATGATGGCAGCCCCAATATTATTGTGCTTTAAGTAGAGAGTACATTAAATGCTCTCAAAGATCAGCTGAATTCTGCATTTGCCATGAAAGACCTTGGCAAGGCTGAACATATTTTGGGCATGAGGATTAAAAGAGATAGACAACAGTGTCTGCTCTTTTTATCACAAGAAAAGTACATTGAAAAAGTGCTGGCGAGATTTAATGTGGCTGATGCTAAGCCTCTTGTCTTGGAGTGCCATTGAAGCCACATGTTAAGCTCTCCAAGGATGACTTCCCCAAAGATGATGATGCAGCCAACTACAAGAAAAGAGATAGACAACAGCGTCTACTCTTTTTATCACAAGAAAAGTACATTGAAAAAGTGCTGGCAAGATTTAATGTGGCTGATGCTAAGCCTCTTGTCTTGGAGTGCCATTGCAGCCACATGTTAAGCTCTCCAAGGATGACTTCCCCAAAGATGATGATGTAGCCAACTACATGAAAAGTGTTCCATATGCATCAGCTTGTGGTTCACTTATGTAAGCTATGGTTGCCACTCGGCAAGACATTGCTCGTGCAGTGGGAGCTGTTAGCAAATTCATGGCTAATCCTCGCAAAGCACATTGGGATGTTATCAAGTCTATTATGAACATAGTGCGACCAAATCACGACCTTTCGCCTATAATGAAAATTGTTTAAATCTTAAAACGATTTAAATCATTCAGAATGATTTTTATGTCATATTGGACGATTTTTTTTTTTGCCTTATGAGAGAGAGAGATGGAACAAAGTTCATATGTGACAAGGACAAGAGGGAGAAATTTGATTTGCATTTGAATGTGCACATGTACAACATAGTGGAGCCTTCATATCTATATGTATCCTCCTCTTTGTCTCCCAACTTCCCATGTTCCATGGCCTTTCACATACTAACGAACCCCTTTAAAGCATACAATGTTGGAAATTAGGTAGGCCCATAACTAATTCCACAAGTCCCACAGGTCAAAGATCTACAACACAGATTCAAGTATCTTCCAAAATTGACAAACATGAACAAACAACACTTAATCATACAATGATAAGACAAAGATAGAGAGAGATTAGACAACATATTCAAAGTGTTACGTAAGCCACTGCTTACTCACACCATCATATATACAAATGTCAATTTACAATGTGGGAGTCAAAATCTCAACCACTCTATGTGAACAGAAATAGATGGAAGAGTGTATGTGCAAAATTTACAAGAATATTCAGATGTAGGGACAGAAATCTGAACATGTATGAGATGTATGACCTGATAGGTTGTAGAAGAGTGAATATGAGTGACCGAAAGAGGAAAGATCAGTTTGAAATTCAGCAAACCTCCTAAAGTGCACCATGGCTGCTCCATGAGTGCTAGAGCACCACCTCCTCAAGTAGAGGCCAAAGTTGGCATTAGCTTTGGCATGGGATGTTCTAAAAAGTGACCTCAATACTCTCTTATATAGGTTTTAAAGCTCCATGCGAAAAACTCGCTAAAAAAGCACTTTATTTTAATCTCATCGCTTTTTAAATTGCTTTTGCTTTATTTTAATTTAATCGTTAACAAGTGCTTCTGATTTGTTTTTTCACACTTCTGACCACTTGATGAATGATCTGAAAACATTTATATGACCTCCAAGCTGAGAGCTATCAAATGAGGTAGAAACCCTAAATCAGCACAAAATTAGGGTTAGGGTTTTCTCCCAAATCTGATCTTTGATGACTTCATGTCATATACCATTAGAAAGCTCTCATCAAGCTCTACAGGATAGGCTCATAAAAATTTTACCCAAATTTTGTGCCAAAAATGACTAAGTACCAAAATTAGGGTTTCTGCCCTAAAAGGATTATGGACTGATGTGACATTGATTTCCAACATACAAGTGTTCAAATTTGATTTTACAATGAGATTTCTATCAATATGGCCTTCAACCACATTGTTCAATTTTATGGAGGGTAACCTAGGCTTGCATAGACAAGGTATTTTATGGGGGAAAAAAATCTCTTTGAGTGGATGAAAACCTCAATTTTTATTTTGGGAGAGATCCGTTCCCAAAACCCCAATTTCAAGGTGTCTTTTTCGGGTTATCTTTAAGGGTTCTCAATCCCATTGATGAGCCGAGGGGGGGGGTTCGAAGTGTAAGTTCTCCTCTTCCCTCCTTTGAATTCGTCCTCCCCTCCCCTCCTTTGAGTCCCCTTCGCCCCCGCCCCCCTCCAATCCCCCTCTCGGTCCCCCGTCCCAACCCTCGTCCCAAGACACCCCTTATCTGCCGGCCCCGTCCCAAGTAACTATGTCCTAAAACCACAAGTGGCTATGTATTTATTCTTGGAGGAGTTGCTATCTCATGGTG
Organism: Ceratopteris richardii; assembly: GCA_020310875.1. NCBI lineage: Eukaryota > Viridiplantae > Streptophyta > Polypodiopsida > Polypodiales > Pteridaceae > Ceratopteris > Ceratopteris richardii. The sequence goes on from MU260555.1 coordinate 34,668, forward strand.
CTCTAGACTTCAGAGGACAGTTGCATTGTCGACTAGTGAAGCTCAATAAATATGAACTACCAAGGCTTCCAAGGAAGCAATATGGTTAGCACACTTAATATGGTTAGCACGCTTATGCAATGAGTTTGGTTTGCCTAACAAGGCACCTGTTCTTGGTTATGATAGCCAGAGTGCCATATGTTTGGCAAAGAATGCCATGTTCCATGCACACACAAAGCATATAAATGTGCGGTATCACTTCATCAGAGAAGTGTTGGAGGATGGCCTGATCACCTTGATCAAGGCCAACACATCATAGAACCCAACAGATGCTCTTACTAAGTGTCTAGCAAAGGCAAAACATCAGCTATGTATACAAAGGGTGGGAGTTACTTAGCTTAAAGGAGCCTACTTAACTCTTTAAGTGGGAGGTTGTTGGCAATAAAGGCTCCAAGGACTCCCCTTTGTACAGCTATACCCTTCCAGATGGTAGCTTTCTACACATTTTTATACATTTTTTGGCCCCCCATTGGGGCCTTTATAGGCATTTATATTATTTTTGAACTCTTTGGCCATTGGGCAATGTGAACATGCCCTAATGACCAAGAGTTCATATAAATAATAAAATTAGGTCTCCTCATCATTATGAGATGATGGGACTTGTGAACTTGTGTGCTTCTTCTTCATGATTGTTGCCCAAGTATCTCCCTCTCTCTTCCAATGCCTCCACTCTCACTCATTGCCTCCAGTGTTGTTGCACACCATTACGAAGCTCTAATCCTCCTCTTTTACGCTAGAGATCCCCCATAGCAAATGGTCCTCCATTTCTATGGACTTTGTAACTAGGTTGCCAAGGACCCACAGGGGTCATGATGCCATTTGGGTTGTTCTCGACAGACTCACCAAAAAGGCAAGGTTACTGACAAGTTCCACTGTGAAGAGCCATGAGTTAGCTCAATTCTTCGTGAAGCATATGTATAAATTCTATGGATTACTTGATGAAATTAGTAGTAATTGTGATTCTAAGTTTATTAGCAATTTTTGGCACATACTCTTCCAAACTTTGGAGACTCGATTGAGCATGTCTCACTCGGATCATTGAGAAACTGATGGACAGCCAAAGCGCACAAATCAAACTATGGAGGATATGCTTCGTGCATGTCTCCTGACAATAGTCTTATTGGGAGTGTTACCTTCCCCATATTGAGTTCGCTTGTAATAGTACAAGCAATGAGCATTCAGCTACAGGGTATAGCCTGTTCATGCTAAAACAATTATGAGTTAAGACCACCGCTTGCTACTTGAATCATGGGTGTGAAAACTCAGTCTGTGGCTGATTTCTTGCAGGATATGCAGGAAATGCTACAAAGAGCGAGGGAAAGCATAAAGACCGTCGAAGATAGAGCTATCTTTTATGCTACTCAACACCGTATACCTCGTGACCTCCAAGTTGGCATGCGAGTGTACCTTCGGGTTTCGAGAGATTCTGAAATGACATGAATTGGCTCATGTACGAAGTTATCTTCCCAATACCATGGTCCATTCCATATCACAAGGTAGCTAGTGTACCCTATTGAGTTAGATCTTCACCGAGGAATCACTATTCACCCTATGTTCCATGTGAGTCGCTTGAAGGAGCAACTTGGGCAGTATGATACAGTAATGCCTCCAAAGGAGATTCCTAATTTGGAAGATATTGTTCGATGCATTCCACTAGATCCAAAGGTTGTTCTGGAGACTGGACCATAGGGACAAGAAGTCTTGTAGACAGTGGGACTTCCTATCCCGAGTATATGATAAAGCGGAAGCACCAACCTAAGTTAGCTATGACTTGGACGTCACTTAGATCGTTGAAGAATCGTTTTCCTAGATTTGTTACTCAAGCCAGCAATTGAAAAATAAGGGGGGAAGTGCTACGTCTTCACCCCTCTAAGACATGTAGATGGGGGCTTGCAGCTATTGTCAAACAAGGAGGTGTCTAGCCAGTGTGTATTAGACCGGCCAATTCAGTTTGAAATGGATCATTTCACTTGAGTCATATCAAGACCTCTCATTTGGCATTCTTGGCATTTGCGAAACTAGACTCTTGGCCTCGCATGGAAGAGCCTCATCACTCGTTCCAGTGGGGGATTGGTGGTATGGGACTCAAGTCCTCTGGAGGTGGCTTCCCATCACATGTTGCAAACTCCCAAGCTTGGTATGAGCCCATATTGGCTCTACGGTTGGGAAGTGAGTCTAATGTCCCCCCTTCTATCTATTTGTGATTTTGGCTTGTGTCTTGACTTGTCCAATAGGAAGGATTCAAGATCCTGGAGGATATAACACTCCCCACAAAATCCATGAGGGAGATCCGCTATGGAAAGCATGTATCTCACCCTCCCACAAAGAGTCTTGTTTTACCTTTCAGCCACACCATTAGCAGAGCGGTTGTATGTCGAACTCACAAGAGGCTCTCCTTGACACTTGATACGAATCTCAAGTCATGCAGAACCAACTCATTGGTGCCATCCATTGAAAGATTCATCATACCAATATCGCCACTAAAAAAAGCATGATTGTATCCAACGGATATGTTTCCATGGCTCCTTCCATGAAAAGTAAAGAAACACTCCTTAATAGGAGTTACACGGAATGATGAACGAGAACAAAATATCCATGTCTAAGACAAAGCATCATTCACTATAAGCAAGGCTTCAATTAGATTAGTCTTGGTGATCTTCATATCATGTGCATGTAAAGTAAACGAGGCATCATGTACACGAGCATCATTCGTATCATAATAGCACATCGTATATCTCCATATCTAATAGCTCTTATCATCTCGAGTAGTCATCGAACATCTCCGAGTATCATCACACCAGTTAGAGATCGAGCATGGACGAGCCAAGGTGATACCCAAGGAGGAGCACATGTACCCAGTATGTTAGACGAAGGTGGAGACTGAAGAGCACTTTGTGATATGAAGCTTAGAGTGTTGAGATCTTGGACACATTTCCGATCAAAGAGCTCACCAAAGCAATGTATGACGAGTGAGGAGCAAGGCAGCTTCGGACCGTTTCAAATAGCGATGTATCACATACGAGAACAATCACTTTAGCCTAGACGGACTAAGAGCATAGCTATACAGCAAAGTATCATTGATTTCTTCTAGAGAATGGAGGCACATAGTACTACGCAAACCCCCAACCCTCAACTCACATTTCAACATACTCAGGCACACGCCAAATGACAACCCCATGTTCCTGGATATCGGATACCAGGGCTTCAGCATGACGAGATCGTGAGGATATGTTTACGACATGATTAGCATAGGGGATACCACCAATCCCACTTAGGCATGCACCTTTAGATTGTTACCTATTGCACGCAATGTAGTCATTATCAGCAGTACAAGAGCTACATTCTAGTGATCCATTGTATTACGTGGCTACTTTCGATTGAGACAAAGCCATGCCCTCATCACAACATAACTAACAGATCACTTGTTTTAGTTTCAGTTTTCATGCTTTTTTGCCTTTGCATATTTGGAGGACTATCAATTGTATATGATTATGTCTCATAGGCCAACTTTGGCGTTCAGTAGACATTAACGTATCTTTCTTCGTTTCTTTCCTTCTCTCTTCACAATTCGTATCTTCTCTCTCATCTTCTTTCTCTATTCCCCTTCATACTTTTGCCCTATCTCTTATTGGTTAAGCTCTTTGCTCTATATCCTAAGGGATACTACCCCTTATTTCAAGGTCTCTCAACATTGGTGATATCTCACAAATGCCCTTAGAAATTTTGACCTCTCTCTTCAACATATACAATACGAAAGGAAACTCTTACCTCCCATCTTTGACCATTGTTGATCCTCATTCTAATTCATACTTTCACCCACAATAAATTAACGGTTTCATTCTTTAAAAACATATCACGTTGTATTCCTTAAATTCCGTGTTTATTCAAAGTAGTAAAGCAAGTATTATAAAAAGAAAAAGAAAAATGCTAAAATAAAGCATACCTATGAAACAAGCCACGACACAAAAACAATGGCCTATCACCTTTAGCAAAAGCATAACTATAAGAAGAGAAGGACAATTCATATTATTTTATACTTGCAACTATTGAATTATTCATGAGTCTAGCTTGCTAGACAGAAATATTTCTAGACTACTGTCACTATCGATGTGGATGGTATACACTTGAAAAGAGAGAGGATCATCTATTCTTATCTATGTACTTTGACTATGTTTCTCTTTGTTCAAGTTAAGCAAAAGTTGTCAGAATATGGTTCTCTACATTTGTAACCTTCATGAGAAGGTTTGACTGTTTCAATCAAATATATCCAATTAGTGTTGAAAAAGCAACCTTCCACAAGAGCGATTGCACATATTTTAGATTTGATCAATTTTTGGAAAAGTCAACCATGGTCAATCCAAGGTCAAATATGATCAAAATTGGTCAAAATGTGTAAATATTTTTTTTTCTAGGAAAGCGCTACTGAAGAGCTATCCAATGATATATCATATGCTAAATTTGGAGCACATTTGGAAGTCAAAAAGCCAAACCCTCAAATATGGTAAAAGTCAAAATCAAATTTTAAAAGCAATTTTAGAAGCCAAAAGCAATATATTTGTAATATATTATGATCAAAACATCAAAAAAAATATAAAAAATACCAAACTAATTAGAAAAATCAATCCCAAAAAGTCAAGAGGGATTTCCTTCATAATTTTCGAGATCTTCTTTTTTGAGCTTTTTAAGTGCTTTTTAACTTGGCTTTTCAACTTGGATCAAAAACTATATAAAAAGAAGAGTTATGGCACATTATTTATCACTTTTGAAGCGTTAGACACGAGCTAGACTCTAGAGGGAGGTCTTCTTCCAATCTTTGGAAGAGTTTGAGCTAGTATTTCTTCATCTTCATCAAGAACGGCAGCAACTAGGGTTTGTGATTCTTCTTCAACATCATGAAGGACATGAGCTTGGAGCTTATCTATACTTGGAGGAGATCATCTTCACTATATGGAGATTGTGAAGTTATGAAGATATGAAGCAACATATGCATTTATATGCATCTTCTTATGATTCTTTGTAACATTCATGTACTTCATATTTTGCAATGTATGGCATATATGTGGAGATTTGCTCCATCCCTCTATGACTTTGTCTATTCTCTCTCATGTCTCTATTTCATTTTTGTTTCTATATTGATTGTGGGCCTTAAAAACTGACAATTAGCCAGCAAGGAAAAGTGATTGATGTTTGACAAGCAATCAATTTTTCTTTGAGAAGCTTGATCAATAAGAAAGAGTTGACTTGATATCCAAATTTAGACCATCAACATATCCAAGTGGCCAGGGAAATCTATCTGCCCAATTTACCCATTGTTGATCCTAATTTTGTCCATGTTTTGTCTCACATAAATTTAGAATTTTGTTCCCAAAAGCACAACAACCAACTTCTATTTAATATATTTCAAACTTTTTTTGGTTTGTGAATAAGAAATATTCTAAAATAGAAAAGAAACATGTCAAAATAACGCACAACTATTATAAGATCCACAACACAAATAAAGCATCCTATCATCAAAGTTTTTGCCAAAAGAACAACTATATAAAGAGAACCATTCCCACCTACAACCATATGTATATATCTATCCTACTCCAAAAGATTTGTGAAGTCTTAGGAGGAAGTATTTAGCAAGTCTTAGGAGAAAGTATTTGGCTCTATCATTGGGACTGTTTGAAGGCAGGTATGAGACACAACTAAAGTCTAAGCCTCTTCATCAGCCTATAATCATCTTTGTTTGTTCCTCTCATGGAGAATTTTTCTGTTGAACCCATAGTACAATCGGAGCTGATAGTATCCCTGTTTTTTCTATAGTACCCTATGCTTATCGGTATCTCTTTTTTAGAGATTTCAACTCTATATAACTTCAGTTAATTCTGGAGAAACCATTCTTCAACTGTCCACGGTCCACCTCTATTTTAGAGAGACACATATATCGTTTATATTCTGTTGTGATCCTGTTTTGGCCATAAAATTCTGCCTATATACAGACATCATTGTATTTTTTACTCATTTTTGTATTCAAATGTATATATAGACATTATTTTCTAATATGCACATTCAGCTCTTCATCAGACTTGTTCAACATATCACAGATTGCACACTTCTTTCTCTTGGGTATTCAAAGATTTTGGGTGAAGAGTTTCTAGCATTAAGTTTCGAGCCCAAGGAAGACAGAGAAGGAGAAAGAGATTGCTATAGTCTTATTTTTCGCCTAAGTTCTACTCCTATCATCTCCAAGAGGGCATCCTATATCACTATGGGTAATGTTGGAGTTGTTGCTACGAATGAGTTCAAGAAAGTTGAATTTCGCACGTGAAAAACAAAGCTCAAGTATCTAGTTATACACCAAAATATGTGAAGCCATCAAGACATCAACCAAATCAATCGAGGTGAGAGTTCTTCTACAACTCCTAAACCTGCTATTCTAGGTGGTGAGAAAGATCAGATGCCATCCAATAAGTAAAATGAAAAGGGATTTGTATTATACATTAAGCTTAAATGATGAGTTGATACCAAAGTCACCAAGGGAAGGGGACAAGGATAGGGACAGGGACAGGTCTCCGGAACGGTCATGTCCCTGGGGTGGAGACGTACGGACCTTAAGGTGTCCCGAGGACACGTCCCTAGGACAACACTCAAAATTTGTTGATTTTCTCAAAAATATCAAATAAAAGTCATGTACAATGAATGGGTCAACATATGAAAATACCATTAAAAGCAAAACTATAGGAAAAAGGTGTTTCTAAGTGGAAAGATGAATGACTCACTTTGAAGTTTGAACATTCAAAGTTGAAATCTCAAGTTAAGAGACATAACATCATAGCATTCATATATTGATAATTTGATTGGACAAAGTATCAAAACTTAAAAGCCATATGCATTTCACTATGCCAAAAGAAAAAAGATACTACAACATTATCATCATTATCATATCATATAAATAACAAGAGTTAAGACTCAATGATCATGTGACATATCACATTATCATGAAACATATGTCAAAAACTCGACTATCAAAAGTCACGTATTTTATCATCATGTCACCAAAGAGAGCAAATGTGCATTGTGAAGAGAGGGCTAATAGGGTGGAGGGGGACTGCTCAAGCCTCAATATGCAGGGCTCAAGGGCAAAGCTGAGCACAAAAGACTAAAACTAAATTTTTACATGTGTTTGAGCCTTAAAGTGTCTCAAAGCCTCTTTTAATGGTTGCAAATAGGCTTGAGAGATAGAACCCAAAAAATATGTGCTGAGTATTCAAGCTTCAAACTTGACAAAGAAAACCTTCCATTTTCTAGGTCCGTCCCCACACACACGTCCCCAAACAGGTCCATAACATGAAACCATCCCCGGGACGGACACTTGTTACACCAGGGTCCCTGGACGCGTCCTCCTGCAACTATGGATGTTACACTATATATTTGATATGAGCTCTACAACAAACCTTGGACTAAGCTTGAAACTCTTTTTCGTGAAAGGTTCAAGCAATCATGTAATCATCCAATTTTGTCAACTGAGATGAAGAAAGAACAATGTAGAATCACATGTCAGCAATTTCACTAGTCATATTGCTCAAGTGCAAGGTGAGAGAGTTATAAGAACATTTCTGAAGAGTATAACTCTATCTTAATGATATTCTCGTTAGGATAGTTCGAAACCTACCAGATTTGAGAATGTAAGGCATTATTTCTGCACTTCAGAAAGAAGAAATCAAGAGGATCTTGATTCTTTCGAACTAACTATCTTCAAGGTTCTTTTGCTACTGAAGTTGACTCTATCTCAAATGAAAGGTCACTACC
>MU260555.1:52500-127500 GCA_020310875.1 Ceratopteris richardii
ATTACAGATGATTAGGGCCATCAATGATAACTCTACTATAGGAGACGAGGTTGTTTCTTCCCCTAGTAAAGCAAACAAGTCAAGTCGGTGTTCCAATTTTTCAATGGAGAATGGAATAGTCAAACAGGAAGGAAAGGTTTGCATACCAGATTCGAGCCATAAAGTGGGTCCCACAAGTTGAAGCCATACTAGCTTTAACTTGCATTACATAACAACCTAACAAAAATCCCACTTACGGGTAAGCAAAGTCCACCTACGCCATCTACTAACTTGTAATGGTCCATTGTGGTCCTCATCCACCATGTCAGCCAAAATTTCCACCAATAGGAAACGATGCACAATAGGCTTTTCCTCATAATGGAGCCTTACAAGTATGCAATACAAATTACAATTATGAGAGTAGACATTGATGATATACTGACATATTGCTCCCAAGAATGTTATGTACTTGAGCATGGTTTCCATATGATGTTTGCTCGTGAATGTTGTAAGCCTGGTATACAACGACTATTTCAGGACACACTAATCATCCAAGACAGGAAGACAAGTAAAGAGCTTAGCAAAAACATAAAATGCGCCATGTTGACAGCTATAATCCCTCCAAAAACATGCTGCTTTTGGAGAGATACTTTCACTTACAGGAATATGTTCCAGACTATTACCAAGTCGGTGTTATGAATTGAAGAATCTCACTGATGATAATGGCATAAATATAATAAGGTTGTGAAAGCTTACAAGTCAAAGACACGGAAATAACAGTCTTCACTGCTCGTTAGAAAACAAGATCCATCCGGAGACCTGGAGGTGAAGCTCATCACTAAGACGAAGTAAAATAGATTGAAGTATACAACGTGAAGCAATTAAGGGCCTGTCTCTTCCATGTGACATAGATGAATGCATACCATTTTGCGCCCTTAAGAAAGTTATTTTTGCTCACACTTTTTTTGAGATGTGCTTTGAACTGATGATGGAAGTGATAAAGCCTTTCAGGAACTTCTTCAAAATTAAGAACGGGCCAAGAGTAATAATATTGATAGAGGTCCCCCTCCTCTTGCATCCCTTCCTGATAAATGCCTTCCGCTTGCTCTTCAAGCACCGCTTGTGTTTGTGTTATTGCTTCTCCCTCCATATATGAATGCACGTATGCAGATGTTTCTGTTTCCAATTGATGCTCCTCTTGTTCACATTTCTCCGAATATAGGAGAGCGTTAACTCGCACTTCTCTGTCTAATTGGGCTTCTTGCAGACCCTGCAAACGATCATCGACTGCCAGAAGCTCACTCTCCTCTGCCACCATCCCTTGAGATTGAAGTGTACTAGCAGGTAGGTTTATTAGGCAGAGCTCGTGAATTTATGTTCACACCCCTCGTATAAGCAGCAGACTCCTGGAGGCTGGTCATGTAGTTCTAAATTTCCATTATTTCATAAGTAGGAGATGGATACAAAAGTGAAGTAAGAGGCCTATATAATAATGTTTTAACAGAATGAAATTTAGATGCCACATCTATGTGAATATTTTTTTATTTGATAGATTTAACGAGCCTTTTTATAATAATTTTTTTTATTGGAGGCCTTAGGGGGCGGAGGGGGGAAATCAACATGTACCCTTGTTGATTGTATACTATATTGCACATTTCTAAGGTTTTAATTATGAAGATAAGTCACTCATGCATTATCTTGTTAGTGAGCATGTCAACTTACATGTTGGATGAAGGTTAAATTGGATCATTTATAGATAGTAGATGGGGTTGTGTTCATACAAATATCTATGTCTACACTTGATTATTGTATGTTATATTGCACATTTGTAAGCTCTTCGTTTGTTACATGTTGGATGAAAGTGATATTGGAACATTTATTAATAGTAGATGTTAGGTGGTGAAAACCCATGCGCAACACCCATTTATATCCAACCACATAAAGCCACACCTCTACATTAGCCTATTTATAGATCATTTTTGTATTATTCCAAACATTTAGTTGAGAAATATCCATCTACTTTGTATTTCCCCATCTAGAGTTGTCTAGATTTCCATTGAAGCTCTCCTTTGAAACTGCACAAATGGATAGTTCTATCATTGTTATACTTGTGATTAGTAAGAATTTCTTTTTATTTTTTTCTCTTATCCTCTATTATAGTCATCTCTCTTGCACATTTTCTTTCTTACATGTTATCAAAACTTTAAGGTGTTTGTAGTTAGAAAGAGCTTATTGAATTTGTGAGTGCATTAGTTTAGTAATTCCGTGATGGTTTCATCCTCCTTATCCGTTGGTGCCATTGTTCACATTGCACCGGTTCACATTTGTCCACCCACCTTTGCCAAAGCGAACCTTGATGGAATGAACTATAATTTGAAGAAATTCAAAATATCAACCATTTGAGCTCTTATGAGTTGTTGGGTAATGCCATGGGTCGAAGAAGACCTTATCCAAAGCCTATACAGATGGGAGATCCAAAAACCCACCATTAATAATTTAGTATGATATAGATTGTCTTTGAGCTTAGAAGAGACAAAATGTACATGTATTATGTGCAATTGTTACAAATGTAAGTTATTATGTGTGTACTTTAATCAACACACAACTAAAGCACACGAAGCTTTGGGCATATTGGTTTGTAGATATAAGATCAAGAACCGTTCTCAAATCCAATACCTTGAGAATTACCTAGCAAATGAGAAGTATTTTGAATTGAAGAAGTTTGAAGACTTCATCAAGTGGATTAAGCATTTATGAAATTAACTTGTGATGACACCAAAGATTGAACATAGGTGAGAAGTGAGGATGATGTTCCTTCTAATTGAACCTCTCTTTATACAACTCACACATAGAGATTCTTCTCTAGGTAAGTGCACACATGTGTGAATAGTCTAGTCCTCTCAAATTTACTAGTGGTGATTGCAACATGTGTCCGAATCTACTCTAGTTAATGTGAGTGGATGCTTCGAAAAGGATCTAGATATTCTTTGGCAAAACAAACTCCCATGCTTCTCATGTGGCTTGAACTCAAGACCTCCTTCTTATCATCCATTAAGACCTAACCACTAGGCTAAGATTTTTTTTCTTTTCTAGTCTCTAGCAATATTGACCATACGCAATCCCCGAGGTTATCTAGTGTTTAATCCTTTGATCCAAGGATTAAAATATATTTATTCTTTAGTTTTAACAATCACTTTATAACATTTATCCCCCTAAAAGGATTTCCATCTTCCAAATTGAGTTGAGTTATAAATAGAGGGTAATCCCCCAAGCTCATGATCAAATTGGAGATCATGCTCTAATCTCTCTTCACCAAATTCACTCATTATCAAAAAGGGGTCAAATCTTGAACTCAATCTAAAAAGAGGAGAATCCATGTGCCCTAATCTCTATACAAACCATATCATGCAATCTTACTTTGCACTCGATAAGTTGGATCTACTTCAAAGTGTGGAAGTAATGATAAGAGTGGACTGGAGAGCATCCCCTCTTATTTCAATAAATCTTGGTCTAATCTTTGGACTAGCTAAAAGGGTGGAACTTACACGCATGTTCCTTGCCCTATTGTCTTTAATTGGTCCATCTAGATGCATTTTCATGCATGGACAAACAACTAGGGTCAACACTTTATCATATCAAACGAGCTTTGCTCAAAATTCACTTTTCCATGTGTCATTGGTTCTACTAGGCATTTATGTGTTAACCATTAGTACACTTATTGAAAGTGCATTGGACCAATTGGAAAATTGTCTAGATACCTTAATAGAAGGTTCAAGAAACCTTTCTCATTTTCCCACAACATAGTGGATGCTTCCAAAAACTTGGTGGAAACTTCTAAATCTTTGACTCAATGATGTTTTCCAAGCTTCTTCTTCTTCTTCCTCATATTGTTCACATGCTTCCCTTATCATGGAACTCGAATGTTAAGGCATTTGGATTGAACTTCATTCATCAATCCTTCAAATCTTTGATCTTTGTCGAAAAAATACTATTTTGAATCTATTTTTTGTTTGGATTGATCTTCATGCAACAAAACAAATACTAACTCCTCAAATTTTAAGGCATTTGGATTGAACTTCATTCATCAATCCTTCAAATCTTTGATCTTTGTCGAAAAATATCCATAGTATCTACTTCATCCATACACTCATTCTCCAACTCTTTTTGGAGGTAAGCAACAAAAGCCTCATTTATTGCTTAGTATAAAGTTGTAAGTGTATACCAAGCATCCTTTGTTGTCTCGTATGAGTGAATCTGAGGGATAATGGCATGTTTGATAGACAAAGATATCAATGCATGTGCCTGAGCATCTCTGCCATCCCAAAGAAGTTGCTCTATAGTAGGTGCAAAAAGAACTACAACATGACCAAGAAATCAAAGATCATCATCTTCAACACCATTTGCAACACCTTCAATAATTGTATTTGCAAGTGTATTAGGACATTTTTTAATACCCTACACAATATTCCACAACCCTTTTACTATCAATAAATGATACATCATATATGCCCACAATGGGTAATTCATACCATCCAACTTATCGTGAACAACCAACATATGGAATACATCATTGCTTTCGGCCATGGTCAATGACTAAATACCTTGATGCAGACAACTGATTATATCTCAAAAAGTTGAGCAAAAATACCATGTCAAGATCTACTAGACATGTAGCAGACTTTGAGGCGCATGTACTTGCAAATCCAAATATGTATATATGTTTGTCACAAAAAGATGAAATTGCATGAATAGTCACTGCAATACTATGTTTGGATGTCGAAATGAGCCTCAAATAAAAAATTCAAAGCCACATGTTTTGGACTCCTAATTGCCTCGATTATGCTCATCAATTTTCATGTGCTTCTAAGACTGTGACTAGAGGGGTGCTTACTATGAAGTAGCGACTTAGTTTGATACCAATCGTTGGAGTTTGAGGCCTAAAGAAGCACATGAGCAACACAAGGAAGAAGAAGAATATTGGAGCATAACACAACATAGAATGTATTACCAAGTGGATGTACTAAGATAATTGATGTGTTAGGGTTATATGTGTATATATAGGCTAGGGAAAACAAACCTCCTAAATAGGAAAAAAAGTGCCTTGATGGTCCTAAGTATGTTTGCAAACATCACTACCAAAATATATCAGCACTCCTCTTACCCTTTTATGGGAGTTGTAAGATTATTCTTAATGCTAAAAGTGCTAGTATATTCACTTTATCATATGCTTTATATGTACCATATGTTGGAGTTTGAGGTCTGCGGAAGCACGTGAAAAACACAAGGAAGAAGAAGAAGCTTGGAGCACAAGACACAATACTAAATGTATTACCACTAGAATGTACATAACCCATTAGGGTTATAGGTGTATATACAAGCCAGGGGAAAAAACCTCCTAAAGAGGGAAAAAAGTGCCCCGGTAGTCCTACTGTGTTCACACACATCACTACCTAAATATATCAACAAATCCCCCCTAGGAGTGATGTGGTGAACAAGGAGCTGGCACTCATGTATAAGGAAGTGCCAAGCTATGTGGAATCAATCCACAAAAGGAAGTAAGCCCAAAGCTTTGTAGAAAGCTTCAAACTTCTCCCTAGGCAAGCCTTCATGAAAGGTCTACAATGTTCTCCTGCGTGGGCACATATGCCAAGCTGATCTCTCCAGCAGAGAAGCTCTCCCTGACATAATGATAATGCACCTCAATGTGCTTAGTGTGAGCATGGAACACAAGGCTCCTCGCAATTGCCAAGGCACTCTGACTGCCAGTGAAGATGGTGGTGGCAGAAGACTAACCAACACCCAAATCAGCCATAGGGCATCTAAGCCTCACACACTCAATAGTCACTATGAAAGCTTCCCTATACTTAGCCTCACAACTGGAAGTGGCCATAGTAGGCTTCTTCTTGCTCAACCAAGATATGCATGAGCTGCCAAGCATGAAGCAAAAACCACTGGTGGACACATTAGTGTCATAGCAACTAGCCCAGTCAGAATCAGAAAAAGCATGTAAATCTTGTGGTAGTGATCCCCCCTTGGGATAAAACAATCCAACTAGCTGGGTACCACTCAAGTAGCGAAAGATGTGCTTAATCGCCTGGCAATGCTTGACACATGGGCAATGCATAAACCTTCTCATCTGTGAGACAAAAAACTGAATATCTGGCCGAGTAACGCATAAGTAAATCAAGCATCCAACATTCTGCTGATAGAGAACAACATGTGTTGGAGTTAGACATCTGCGGAAGCATGCGAACAACACAAGGAAGAAGAAGAAGCTTGGATCACAACACACAATACTGAATACTGAATGTATTACCACTAGAATGTACAAAGATAAGTAACCCTCTAGGGCTATAGGCGTATATACAAGCCGGGGAAAAAAAACCTCCTAAAGAGGGAAAAAAATGCCCTGGCGGTCCTAGTGTGTTCACACACATCACTACCTAAATATATCAACAAATTCCCCCTAGGAGTGATGCGGTGAACAAAGAGTTGGCACTCATGTATAAGGAAGTGCCAAGCTATGTGGAATCAATCCACAAAAGGAAGTAAGCCCAAAGCTTTGCAGAAAGCTTCAAACTTCTCCCTAGGTAGAGCCTTCGTGAAAAGGTCTGCAATGTTCTCCTGGGTGGGCACATATGCCAAGCTCATCTCTCCAGTAGAGAACCTCTCCTTGACATAATGATAATGCACCTCAATGTGTTTAGTGCAAGCATGGAACACAGGGTTCCTCGCAACTGCCAATGTGCTTTGACTGTCAGTGAAGATGGTGGTGGCAGAATACTGACCAACAACCAAATCAACCATAAGGCTTTTGAGCCACACACACTCAATAGTCGTTGTGAAAGTTACCCTATACTCAGCCTCACAACTAGAAGTGGCCACAGTAGACTACCTCTTGCTCAGCCAAGATCTGCATGAGCTACCAAGCATGAAGCAAAAACCACTAGTGGACTCATGAGTGTCATAGCAAACAACCCATTCATAGTCAGAAAAAGCATGAAAATCTAGCAGTAGTGATCCCCCCTTGGGATAAAACAACCCAAGTAGCCAAGTACCACTCAAGTAGTAAAAGATGTGCGTAACTGCCTGCCAATGCTTGACATCTGGGCAATGCATAAACCTGCTCATCTATGAGAGAGAAAACTGAATATCTGGCTGAGTAATGCATAGTAAATCAAGCATCCAATAGCCTACTGATAGAGAACAACATCAAATGCATCTCCAACATCATGAAGACTCAATTGTAAACATGTCTCCATAGGAGTGGCAATAGGTTTGCAATCTTCAAGGCCAAAATGCTACAATAATGTGTCAATATATTTCATTTGACACAAAGCTATTCTTCCATAAAATTGCATAAACTTAATGCCCAAATAATGATGCAAATGCCCCAAACCAGACATCTCAAATGAGGCATGCAAATCAGCCTTGAAATCAGCAATATGCTTCTCATGAGGACCAGCGAGCAGCATGTCATCAACATACACAACAATGATCAGAAGCACATCATTAGCATGCTTAACATATAAGGTGCTTTCAGTTGGATAGTTCTCAAAACCATGTTCAATCAGATAGGCATGTATCTTTTCATACAAATCATGTGGTGCTTGCTTTAAACCATATAATGCCTTCTTTAACCTGCACACCTGGGTTTCATGCCCTTTCTACACAAAGCCATGCTGCTGAAAAACATACACTTCTTCATGCAAGTCACCATTAAAAAATGTTGTTTTAATGTCCAACTGATGTACATTCCAACCATGATGAGCTGCAAGTGCACAGATGCTACAAACAATAGTCATTCGACATGTAGGTGCAAAGGTTTCATCAAAATCAATGCCTCTTTCCTGTGCATAACCCTTTGCAACAAGCCTAGTTTATACCTGTCAATTGTTCCATCAGGTTTACGCTTTAGCTTGTATATCCACTTAGTGCCAACAACCTTCTTTCCAAGAGGCAAGTCACATAAAGACCAGGGACCATTTTTCATGATAGCATCATATTTAGATTGCATTGCAGCCATCCAATGTTCAGAATTTTGTGCTTCATCAAATGAAACAGGCTCAGTCTCATCACAGAGACTAGAGGTAGCCATAGCATAGCAATCTAATGCAAAAGAGGCACTATGAGTGCCTGAACGAGTACAATATGACAGAGCTACATATAATTTGTTGTCACGCAAAGTCTACACTAGCCACTTTGGCATAATTTTTGCCTCCTGAATATAAGCTCTCTCATCAACAAGTGCATCATGCAAATATGCATCAGAAACAGATGATCTGCATCATCACATGAAACCTATAATGGTTGAGAAGTTGCCTCATTAGGACCACCACTAAATTGTCGACCTGTAAAAAGAGGCAGCAAAGTATCATACATGTCTTTGGAGCTAACAGATGTCTCCTTCGTACATGAAAGTAAAGGTTGAATAGCATCTTCCACAAAAACAACATCACGGCTAACCAAAATGCATTTAGTCTGTGGATGATACACACCATAGCCTTTGCTTTTAGAACTGTATCCAACAAAAATACATTTTACTGCTTTATAATACAATTTTTTGTGACATTGTTCAGACACTAATGCATATGCCAGACAACCAAAAACACATAAATGAGCAACAGATGGCTTGTGACCATGCTATGCCTCATATGGAGTGATAGACTACAGTGCTTTAGTGGGACACCTGTTAAGTACATATGCTGCTATAATGCCTTTTTCAACCTGCACAATTGGTTTTCATGCCCGTTTTGCACAAATCCACGGAGCTAAAAAACATACACTTCTTCATGCAAGTCACCATTCAAAAATGAAATTTTAATTTCCAACCAATGTACATTCCAACCGTGATGAGCTGCAAGTGCACAGATGCTATGAACAATAGTCATTCCGCAAGTAGGAGCAAAGGTCTCATCAAAATCAATGCCTCTTTCCTGAGCATAACCCTTTGCAACAAGCCTAGCCTTATATCTATCAATTGTTCCATCAGGCTTATGCTTCAGCTTGTATACCCACTTAGTGCCAATGGCCTTCTTGCCAAGAGGCAAGTCACTTAAAGACCGGGTACCATTCTTCATTATAGCATCATATTCAAATTGCATAGCAACCATACAATTTTTTGAATTTTGTGCTTCATCAAATGAAACAGGCTCATTCTCATGACAGAGACTAGACACAACCATAGTAAAAAATCTTGTTATTTTTATTTTTTAGAAATCGTAAAAACCTCAATCGCGAGTTAAATCTCTAGGAACAATTTTTATTCATGAAAAAAAAAATCATTTTTTCCCATAAAATAAAAATCATTTTTTTTCTAAACTTTGTATTCTGTACTCTTCAAAAATGACTTCTACTTTATATGTATTAGGGTTGTAAAGTCATTCAATAGGATCTTTTTCAAGAGAAGTTTGCACATGATTTTGCAATTTTACAGAATACATACATATGAACATTGCTTGCTCATATGTTGACGAATGATCTCCAAGATTTAGATAATGACCAAACACCTAGTGCTTATGGGTGATGAATCATCTCTAAAATTTAGATAATGATAAAGCACCTAGATATGTGTTTATGGAGGAACATAATCTCTTTTATTGACAATCTCTTCAATTATGATAATTGCTATTGCTAATGAGATTTGCATAGACTTTTAGATATCATGATGAATAATAAAGTACATAATAAAATAAAAATCACTCATGATGAATAAAAACCTTGATTTTTATTCTCATTTTTTTAATCTCTACAATTTAAACAATTTAAATTCCGATTTAAATCTATGATTTAAATCTCACCTTTGTACTATGGACACAACCATAGCATAGCAATATGATGCAAAAGAGGCACTATGAGAGCGTGAATGAGTACCATATGACAGAGCTGCATCTAATTTGTTGTCACCCAAAGTTTGTGTTGGAAATGAAGTAAGCCCATAACTAATACCAGAGGTCGAAGGTTCCATATGTCCAGCATATACAACATAGAATCTAGCAATCTTCCAATATTGACAAACTACGAACATACCACACTTAATCACACAAATGATGAGACAAAGATAGAGAAAGATTAGACAACGTGTAAAGTGTTACGTAAGCCACTGCTTACTCACACTATCATATATACCAATGTTCAATGTACAATGTGGGAGCAAACTCTCAACCACTCTATGTGAACAGAAATAGATGGATGAGTGAATATACAAATGTAATAAACATATTCAGATGTATGGACAGAAATCTGAATATACATGAGATGTGTGACCGAATAGTTGTAGAAGAGTGAATATGAGTGACCGAAAGAGGAAGGATCAGTCTAAAACTGATAATCAACAAACCCTCATCTAACCTTAGGCTATGGAAGTCCCTAAGTTAGACACATGTGTGAAAAGATCACATACTTACAAAATTAGCAAAGAATGCTAACAAGTTTGCTGTTAGAAATCCTCATACTCATGTGAACACACCTTCTCTAACACCTCATCTGAATGCATGTAGCATGCATGTATTGATTCTTCTTTAGATATGGTGAATAGGACTCCTCCTGATATGGATGTCACTGCCTCCATAAACTCCAAGTAGTACGTGTGTGCATAAAGAGAATATGTACCTGAATTCTTAACATAAGATGCAAATCTTATATTAACCTCCATCCAATGTCTTTGAAGTACACCGAAATCTTCATGTAGAAGACAATCTTCAAATACATCATGTGAATGGCCGATCCACACCATCAAGCTACTGCGGGGTAAATCCTCTCCATAAGTAAGAGTGTGAGCACACTCTTCTTCTCCAAGAAGAACTCCATAGCCGCTCCTCAACATGCTTCAACAAAGCACCATGGCTGCCCCATGTGCTAAAATCACTACCTCAAAGAGGTACCAAGCTTCCAAAGCTTGTGTTGTAATAGGTGATGGATGCATAAACAATAAGTTGTGCTCTTCTTATATAGTATTTGTTTGTCCTTGAAAAGCTCCTCGAAAAGCACTTGCTCCAATAAAGCATAGGATAAAATCTACGATCGCTATGCGATACATCAAAAGAAAAAACTCCATCGTGATCATGTCATCCAATGAGAAAAACATGATAAAAAACTTCTTTGCTAATGCTTTTTGCAACCGCTGTCGTCCTTGGGATTTGAACCCAGACGGGCGCCTTCAGAGCCAAACATCGTAGCCAAGATGCCCAACATGGTTTGCTTGTACAATCACCACCCACTGCACCTCCCCCTTCCCCCACACTTCCACCTTCCCCACTTCCCCCTCCACCAACCTCTCTTGCACCCACCACACCATTTTGTGAAGCATTCACTCTTCCCATCCCCACTATTCTCTTTCCCCCTACATTACCCTTTGTACATACTGCATCCATAAATGTGGATACATCTATTACTTTAATGATTAATTGTGCTGATCAAATAAGGCACGAGTACCAGGATCTTGTAGTATGCAACCAAAACCTTCATAGTAGTCTACAAACTTGCAACAAAGAATCTCTGAGATCTATGTAAGCAATTGCGAATTACATGAACATTATCACTTTTTACAACAATCACACAACAATATAGAGTCCAAGCTTCAAGACATGGACCAGGAAGTTGTGTGGGTTGTAGAAAGTCACTTACAGATTGAGTTGGAATGTAACACCAAGCTCTAATGCAACACGACACTCCTAAGAAGACATGTGGCAATAGCACATGAAGAGAATAAGAGGTTGCACCAACAAAATCAAGATAACTTGGAGACCACAATAGAGAACACCCCTCTTGCACTGATGATCCCATCAAACTTCCAAGTTGTGTTGCCTAAAAATTATCCAAAATATATTAGAAGAATATGCCAAACTCCTAGATTCACATGACCAATTATAAAAGGAGGTAGCTCAGTTACGACAATAGCATGTAGTACCCCATTCCCTTATGCTTGATCCAACTACCACTATAGCAGAACCAAATGATTTGAGGCCTTTGAGGAAGCTTACAAACCACAACTAGTGCCAAGTGTCATTTTGATGAAGGGAAAGAAACATATGAGGCATCAAGGCCACAATGTTTAGAACAAGTAGAAGAGATTGGTCATACCCATGATGAGAAGGTAGCAATCTAGATACAAACAAATGGCAAACATCAAAGAGACAATGCTTGAATCAGAATACTTTAAGAATCTATCTCACAAATGCCTTATTACCACTTTGGAACTTTAATACAAGCATTAATTCATACTATTATGTACCAGAAAGACCACACAGAGGTACCATATTTCAACCCAATTGACATACAAATCTACTCCACACATACCCATAAATGATGAAAACGTGGTCCAATGGTCCCCTACATATTCTTTATAACTCGTGCTATGGCCCTGTACCAAGACAATGTTCATGGTCCACCTTTGCCATCAAGGTTAGAAATAATGCCAAATGTGTAGACTAGTTGAATTAACCCCATCTCGCTCCACCACACGGACCACTCACAGTGGCATACATGATTTCCACTATCCACCATAGGACATCACATCTCAAGAACATGCCCAATGTAGCTACACAAATGACCATGGAAATCTTTGAGCTAATGAAAATCGTGTTCAAGACTTTCCGCAAGGTGAAAGCCAACTACATATCATCACCTAGCTTCAATGAAGGAAACTATGATCTAGAAACCATTGTAAAATATTTGGGTGCATTGCTTATGCACATATACCCTCACACATTAGAGGGAAGCTTGATCCAAAAGCTAAAAAGTGTATATTCATTGGCTATGACCAACACCAGAAGGGATATAGGTTGTACAATCCCACTAACAAAGGATTTACAGTTAGTAGAGATGTGGTGTTTGATGAAAATGATTCATGGTTTGAAGATGATTGTAGGAAGATCAAGTTACCTTATGACTTGGAAAGTGATTTTCCAACTCTAACTCAAGAAGATCAACAAATACCAGAACATGTCTATTCAGAGGATGAAGAGCAGATTGAATTCAAGGCTTGGAAGTCAAAGGGCAAGACCAAGTTCAAGCAATTGGAAGACATTCCAGAGTCCTCCAATCAAGCACTCAGAAGATCTCAAAGGAAGAGTACAAAAATCTATAAGGTATGGCTATGACACATCACTAGTCACCAAGCATTCTGTATACATGAAAAAAATATTCTATGTCAGAAGAGCTTTCTTCATTTGAAGAAGCCAATAAGAAGAAAGAATGGAGAGAAGCCATGCAGGAAGAAATTGAAGCACTTCAGGAGAACAACACTTGGGATTTGGTTCCCAAGAAGCCAAACATGAAGGTAATAGGATCCAGGTGGATATATAAAATCAAGAAGAATTCATATGGTTCTATAAACAGGTATAAAGCAAGGCTAGTAGCAAAGGGTTTTGCTCAAACCCATGGAGTGGATTGTGAGGAGACCGTTTCAACTATGGTTAAGATGCCAACAATCAGGGTTTTGTTAAGTATTGCTGCTTCAAAGAATTGGAATCTATATCAGTTAGATGTTAAGAATGCATTCCTAAATGGATGGATCTCAGAAGAAGTTTACATGGCTCAACCACTAGGGTATGAAGACAAGAACAAACTAGATTATGTATGCAAGCTAAGGAAAGCACACTATGGTTTAAAGCAAGCTCCTAGAGCTTGTAATCATAGGCTTGTCACATATTTACAGGATCAAGGATTTGTTTACTAGCAAAGCAGATTCCTCTTTGTTCATAAAGAAGACTGACTCAGAAGTTATTTACTTATGTATATATATGGATTACATTATCATTATAGGGAATGATGCTAATGGCATCAAGCAAATCAAATCTCAAATGATGGAAGAGTTTAAGATCAGTGACCTTGGGTTGTTAACTTACTTTCTTGGATTAGAACTTGTATATACAGATTCTGGTGTCTTTATTAATCAAAGGAAGTACATTCAGGATGTGATGATAAAATTCAAAATGGAGAACACTAAAATTGTAGGTACACCCATAGAACTCAACCACAAGCTTAGTTCTCATGAGGGAGAATTCTTTGAAGATATTACAAGTTACCAAAGTCTTGTTGGGAGTCTCAATTATGCAACCCTAACAAGAGTGGACACATGTTATGGAGTAAGTACATTAAGCCAATTTATGCATACACCAAGAAAGCCTCACATGGAAGCTGCCAAGAGAATATTAAAATATTTAAACGGTACCATAAATGAAGGGCTATTTTATCCATTCACTTCTGATTTGGATATCAAGATGTATTCTGATGCAAATTGGACTGGCTCCACAGATGATAGGAGGAGCACTTCTGGCTACTTATCCTTTGTAGGATCAAAGCTAATACCATGGTCATAAAAAAAACCAACTGTAGCATTGTCATCAACAAAAGCAGAATATAGAGGCTTAGCAAATGCAACACAAGAGGCTATGTGGCTCAAACTACTCTACACAGATTTGGGGTTACATTCTTATACTCCAATGATTTTTGGAGATAACACTAGTTCACTTCATTTGGCTGCTAATTCTATATATCATGCAAGGACTAAGCACATTGAAGTGCACTATCATTATATATGAGAGAAGCTACTCAGCAAGGACATCCAATTTTCCTATGTATCAACCAATTTCGAATGTGCACATATGCTCACAAAATCTTTGGATGGAACTAAAATGAACAGGTTTAAGATGATAATTGGTTTGCAAGAAATCAAAGATGAATGAAGACCAAACATGTTAGGATTGAGGGGGAGCTGTTGGTGCAAAAGAGTCCAAGCCTACATACTTGGATAATTAGCATGTATCTCATATAGTCACATATGACTATTCCCTTGTAAAAGTTAATTTCCTTTTATCACTAACCCCACGTGGAGTTAGGAGGAATCAAATCTCAAACCCTTGATGGAAAATAGATGAGAGAATAAAGCCTAAAGTCTAGGACTCACTTTATGGTGAGAATTTTGATTTGAATTCAAAGCTTGACTCCAACTTCAACTATAAAAGTGAGTCAAATACTCGCGTGAAAAAGCCCCGATTAGAGATCAAGTGAGAGGAATTTGTGTGAATAGTGATCTCATTCTATAGCCACCTCATTACCCTCACATTGTGCAATTATAAATGTCATTGTATTTCTATGTGATTTAATACATACACATTGATCATATCTCTACTTCACTTCTCTGCTATGACCATCTCAGAACAGTGAACTTCATAGAGCTTGTTCTCAGTGCATAGTTGATCATTTGATGTGATTTAAGTGCTATAGATTAAGCATGCTGTCTATTTCATAGCTACAAAGTTTCATTAGCAATACATTTCTCAATCTCGAGATATCTTCATATTTTTGCTCACTGGTCTGCATATTGTAACACCCCGTAAATGTCAGGATAGACCCCTAACTTGCTAAGCATCATTCTCAGTGTACTATTGATCTTTTTTATTGAAATAACTTATGATCTGTAGCTATCTAAGTTAATTAGATATTATTAAAAGGAATTCGGATAATTGCTAGCAAGTTGAGAGCACTGTTCATTTTACTGAACATGTACAAAGACCAAAATAGCAAGTCTAAGCTCTTGCTTGAACTTTCTACTCATCTGTTTTGATCCATTGATTAGAGGCTCATGCTCCAAAGAAGATAGGTGACTATTTGTGATCATTAGGAAGCTCAAGGGGCCTACTACACTCTCCAAAACTTTTTCTTGGCTAGTGTGAAGCAGGGTTTTACATCACCACTTCATCTCTAGAATCTATCCACCATCTCCTCCAACATATGTGACTTTGACAAAAGTAATGTCTATGAAATGATCCTAGGAAGACCCTTCCTAAATCAACTGTAGATAGTACAAGATTGGGGAACTAAATCCTTATACTTGCAACATTTAGGGATCATGGACAAGGTCAATCTAAAGGATTATACCTTCAGAGATGTATCGCCCCTACAGTGGAATCCTATCCACAAGATGCAAGAAGATTCAATCTCTATGCATTCTGTAAGTTCTTCTAATCCATCCTAGATGCATGAAGATGCTCACTTGTGGATGTGCAAGGTCACAGAGGAAGAGGAAAGAAACCTAAAAGCGAGAGAAGAAGGAACTTCTCAAGGAGCCAGACCGGTTAGAGACCTAGCCTACACACCGATGATCTTGTTGGAGTTTGAGGTCTGTGGAAGCATGCAAACAACATAAGGAAGAAGAAGAAGCTTGGAGCACAACATACAATACTGAATGTATTACCACTAGAATGTACAAATTTAAGTAACCCATTAGGGCAATAGGTGTATATACAAGCCGGGTGAAAAAACCTCCTAAAGAGGGAAAAAAGTGCCTCGATGGTCCTAGTGTGTTCATACACATCACTACCTAAATATATCAACAAATCCCCCCTAGGAGTGATGCGGTGAACAAGGATCTGGCACTCATGTATAAGAAATGTCAAGCTATGTGGAATCAATCCACAAAAGGAAGTAAGCCCAAAGCTTTGCGGAAAGCTTCAAACTTTTCCCTAGGTAGAGCCTTCGTGAAAAGGGCTACAATGTTCTCCTGCATGGGCACATATGCCAAGCTGATCTCTCTAGTCGAGAACCTCTCCCTGACATAATGATAATGCACCTTAATGTGCTTAGTGGGAGCATGGAACATAGGGTTCTTCACATCTGCCAATGCACTCAGACTATCAGTGAAGATGGTGGTGGCAAAAGACTGACAATTACCCAAATCAGCCATGAGGCATCAGAGCCATACACACTCAATAGTCGTTGTGAAGGCTGCCCTATATTGAGCCTCACAACTAGAAGTAGCCACAGTAGGCTACTTCTTTCTCAACCAAGATATACATGAGCTACCAAGCATGAAGCAAAAGCCATTAGTGGATGCACGAGTGTCATAGCAAACAGCCCAGTGAGAGTTAGAAAAAGCATGTAAATCTGGTGGTAGTAATCCCCCCTTGGGATAAAACAATCCAAGTAGCCGAGTACCATTCAAGTAGCAAAAGATATGCTTAACCGCCTGCCAATGCTTGAAACTTTGGCAACGCATAAACCTGCTCATCTGTGAGAGAGAAAACTAAATATCTAGCCAAGTAATGCATAAGTAAATAAAGCATCCAATAACCTACTGATAGAGAACAACATCAAATACATCTCCAACATCATGAAGACTCAATTGTAAAATTGTCTCCATAGGTGTGGAAATATGTTTACAGTCTTCAAGGCCAAAATCATGCAATAATGTTTCAATATATTTTGTTTGACATAGAGTTATTCCACCATCAAGTTGCATTAACTGGATGCCCAAATAATGATGCAAATGCCCCAAATCGGAGATCTCAAATGAGGCATGTAGATCAGCCTTAAAATCAGCAATATGCTTCTCATGAGGACGAGTGAGTAGCATGTCATCAACATACACAACAATGATCAAAAGCACATCATTAACATGCTTAACATATAAGGTGGTTTCAGTTGGATTGTTCTCAAAACCATGTGCAATCAGATAGGCATGTATCTTTTTATACTAAGCATGTGGTGCTTGCTTTAAACAATATAATGCCTTTTTTAACCTGCACACCTAATTTTCATGCCCTTTTTGCACAAAGCCACTAGGCTGAAAAACATACACTTCTTCATGCACATCACCATTAAGAAATGCAGCTTTAATGTCCAATTGATGTACATTCCAACCATGATGAGTTGCAAGCGCACAAATGCTATGAACAATAGTCATTCGGCAAGTAGAAGCAACAGTTTCATCAAAATCAATGCCTCTTTCTTGAACATAACCCCAACAAGCCTAACCTTATACATATCAACTGTTTTATCAGGCTTACGCTTAAACATGTATGCCCACTAAGTACCAATGGCATTCTTTCAAGTCACATGAAGACCAGGTACCATTTTTTATTATAGCATCATAATGAGATTGCATAGTAGCCATCCAATTTTTTGAAATTTAAGCTTCATCAAACAAAATAGGCTCATTCTCATCACAGAGACTAGAGGCAATCATAGCATAGCAATCTGATGCAAAAGAGGCACTATGAGAGCGTGAATGAGCATGATATGATAGAGGTACATCTAATTTGCTATCATGCAAAGTCTGAATTAACGATTTTGGCATAGTTTTTGCCTCCTTAATATCATATCTCTCATCAATAAGTGCATCATGCAAATTTGCATAAAAAATGGAATGATCTGCATCATCACATGAAACTTGTGAAGGCTAACAAGTTGCCTCATTAGGTTGAGCACTAGATTGTCCACTTATAAAAAGAGGCAGCAAAGTATCATACATGTCTTTGGAGCTAACAAATGCCTCCTTAGTACATGAAAGTAGTGGCTGAATAACATCTTCCACAAAAACAACATCACAGCTAACCAAAATGCTTCTAGTTTGTGGATGATACAGATGATATCATTTGCTTTCAGAACTGTACCCAACAAAAATACATTTCATTGCTTTATGATCCAATTTCTTGTATTGTTTTAGGCACTAATGCATATGCCAAATGACCAAAAATGCACAAGTGCCAAGCCTCATATGGAGTGATAGATTGCAATGCTTTAGTGGGACACCTGTTAAGTACATATGTTGCACACATGACAACCTCTAGCCAAAAACTATGTGGTAAAGCCTGACTCTTGACCATACACCTCACCATCTCCATGAGTGAGCTGTTCTTTTGTTTAGCCACTCCATTCTATTGAGATGTATACGACATTGTACAGTGATGTTTTATCCCACATTCAGACAGAAATGCACTAAACTCATAAGACATATATTCCCCCCCTTGATCAGAATGGAGAGTGCCCATTTTATATGCTGACAGATTTTCAGCCAAAACCAGAAACTATTTGAAGCACGTTAACACTTTGGACTTTGGTTTCAATAGATATACCTAGAAAAATCATCGATGAAAGTAATGAAGTAAAGATAGTTCCCAAAAGAGGATGTTTGCATAGGACCATAGACATCACTATGAACAAGTGGCAATTTCTAGGTAGCTGGAACTGAACCATCTTTTGGGAATGAGGAATGCTACATTTTTCCCAAAATAAAACCTTCACATACATGTTTAACAGCTGCTTCAAGTTTGGGTAGAGAGGACACCATTTCAAATTTCTACAGGTGTACCAAACTTGCAAAATTCAGATGACCAAAGCATGCATGCCAAAGATTTGCATCTGACATAGCCTAAGGATCATGTACTGCACATGCCAAATCATTAACAGATTTTTCATAGTCTATGAGCTTATACAACCCATGACATAAAATGCCAGAAGCAATAGTCATGTCGCCATTTGACAGATCATGAACTATACATATGTCATCAACAAATTTCACAACCAATCCAATCTTGGATAAAGCTAAAACTGATAACAGATTCTTCTTGATCCCTGGCACAAATAAAAAATATGACAATGTAAAAGAACTACCATCAACAGTAGTCAGAATGATCTTACCAACTCCCATGATAGGATAAGAGGAGTTATTGGTGCATGTGATAGTATTCCCTGTAGGGACATGCTCGAGTGAAGTGAGGAAATTGTGCTGTAAGGTTGTATGTTTGGTTGCCCCTCTATCAAAGTACCAAACATCTGAGTCTACTATAGACATACATTGTTCAGGAGAAGATGGGTCAAAACTTCAAATAGTAGTAAACACCCATTCTTCATTCTGCACTAGATTAGCAGACTCTATTGTTGTTGTAGAGGCCTCTCCAACAACCATTCTAGCCTCTTTTTTTGTGCCTCTTTAGTAGCCAGTTTTGGACAACTCTTTATGACATGATCATTTGCTTTACACTATTTGAAAAACAATTCTTGCTTTTTTGTTTTCTTCTCATCTGTGTTATCCTTCTTTGATTGTGGAGAATTAGCAGATTTCTTCTTACTAGTAGAAGAGATCCATTTACCTTTGCCCTTTTGACTAGTCATGAAAGCTTGATCTACAATACGCATAATGGACCTATTCTGCCTAGACTGATCTTCCTACAACAAGCTAACTCCTCAAATGTTAAAGCATTTGGATTGCCTTTCATCATCAAAGGAAGAGTGGAAGCAGAACTCTGATATGAATTGGGAAGACCATTCAAAACAGTCTGCACAAGTGAACTATCAAGTAAGACTTCATCAACAAAATTCAAGTGTTTCTTCAAATCTTTGATCTTTGTTAGAAAATTTTCCATGGAATCACCATCATTCATGTGCTCACTCTCCAACTGTTTTTGTAGGTAAGCAACACAATCCTCATTCCTTGCCTGGTATAAAGTGATAAGTGTATCCCAAGCATCCTTAGCTATTTTGCAAGAGCGAATGTGAGGAATAATGGCATGTTTTGAGAGACAAGGCTATCAATGCATGTGCCTTAGCATCTCTGCCATCCCAACAATTTTTCTCTATAGTAGGTGCAGCAGAAACCACAATACAAACATGACTCTACAAAATATCACCATCTTTGATGCCATCTGCATCAACTTCAATACCTATATTTGTAGGTGTCATAGGAGGTTTTTCAACACCCAACACAATATTCCACAATCCTTTAAATACATCATTACTTTTAGCCATGACCATTGACTAAAATACCCCGATGTAGAAAATTGATTGTATCTCAAGAAGTTGAACATAACTACCTTGTCCTGTAGTAGACTTTGAGATGCTTATACTAGCAAACCAAAACTTGTATATATCTTTGGCACAAAAAGATAAAATAGCTTGCACAAACACTACGATAGTGGGTTCGGAGGTCCAAACGAGCTAAAATCGTGATTTTGACACCAAAGAGAGAAGCGGTTTTGATCTCATAATCACTCTGAGTATGCTCACCAAATTTCATGCGATTTTGAGACTGTGAATGGAGGGATGTCAATGATGTCTTAAATGAAGCGAGCACCTGCTCTAATACCAATTGTTGGAGTTTGAGGTCTAAGAAAGCATGTGAACATCACAAGGAAGAAGAAGAAGAAGAAGCTTGGAGCACAACATAGAATACCTAATGTATTACCACTAGAATGTACAAAGATAAGTAACCCATTAGGGCAATAGGCGTATATACAAGCCGAGGGAAAAAAACTCCTAAAGAGGGAAAAAAGTGCCCCAACAGTCTTAGTGTGTTCATACACATCACTACCTAAATATATCAACAGATCTTTCCAAATGAGGAATTTGACCCTCATGGTTGAGCAGAAATTTTAGCCACCATGGACATTGCTATCAATGAAGAAAAGTGGACACCTCATTGTGATGAGGAGGGTTATGATATCTCTTTGTTCATGTGTGAACCCTTGTTAGAGGAGTGTGACTCTAATGAGTTCATAGAAGAAGTAGAGGACAATGATGATCTAGAGTCCATTGTGATGGATAACTGCTTCGATTCAGAGGAGCACTATCTAGAGGATGTAGGAGTATTTACCCAAAAAGAAGAAGAACCTCCCACAAGCATTAAAACTATAAATTCAAGGGATGAAAGTGAGAGTAGTCAAAAGAAAAAGAAAAGAAAATTAGTGAAACAAGTAGAGGAGGAATCATTGTTCGAAGTACATGAGACTTTCAAGAAATATGTTGCAGACTGAGAAATTTTGGTACAAATGCCTAAGAGAGAGGACATCATAGGAGAAGCATATGATAATAAAGAAAAGACCAAAAAAGTTGTAGTAACCATTGAAGATAACGAAGAGTGATGTACATAGATAGGAGAAGACCTAAGTGTAGAAGAAGAAGTGGAGCTTGTAGGTTTATTAAGGGAATATAGGTATGTGTTTGCATGGACCTCTACGACCTCAAGGGAGTAGATTCAGAAATATGCCCTCATACCATCCCCATGATGGTTGATGCCAAGCCCACCAAACAGAAGCCCTACACATATAATGACACTTATGTGGCCAAAATAAAAGAAGAAATCAACATACTGATTGAAGTAGGATTTATCTATGAGATTGAGCACACTGAGTGGGTATCCCATATTGTAGTGGTCCTCAAGAAGAACGGACAATTGCGGGTGTGTATTAACCTTAAAAAGTTAATGCCGCTATGATCAGAGATAGTTGTCCACTTCCAATTACTAAACATTTATTGGAGCATGTTGCAAGCAAGGAAGTTTATAGCTTCCTTGATGAATTTTCAGGTTACAATCAAGTAGCCATCACCTTAGAAGATCAACACAAAATGGCCTTTGCCATAGAGTGGGGAATCTTTGCATTTTGTGTGATGCCATTTGGGCTCACCAATGCACGTGCAACATTCCAAAGGCTCATGTGTCATATCTTCAAAGAGTTCTTGCAAAAGAGCTTAGAAGTATATGTGGAGGATTTATGTGCTCATTCCCAAGAAAGAAGACACCACATCCTTGAGCTCAGACAAATCTTCAACAAGTGTAGAAAATATCGGGTTTGTCTAAACCTAGAAAAAGTGTGTGTTCATGGTATGTCAAGGTAAGATCTTAGGTCATATTGTTTCTAAGAATGTAATATCAATGTATGAGGACAAAGTAAGAGCCATAGCGGAGTTGCAGAGGCCAAAGAACATTAAAGAGGTACAAGCCTGTATGGTCCACAGGTGAAGGAAATCTAGATTTGCATGTAGCATATGCTAGCAGACAATTAAACACAACAAAATGAAACTATACAACATCTGAAAGAGAAGGTTTAGGCATGGTATATGCTACACTATCTATTGGCCAACAAGTTCAAAATTTTCAATGATCATCAAGATTTATTATATTTGGTCAATAAATCTTGCAATACAGGACACTTAGTAAGATGGTTCCTCCTGCTAATGGAATACGACTTTGAAGTGGTTGTTAGGAAAGGTAGGACCCACCTCAGGGCAGATCATCTTTCTCGCATCACTTGAGGAGACTCCTTGCAAGGAGTGTTTGATGAACTACTTGACGCTTATCTGTTCAATTTAGAAGTTGTTCCTAAATGGGAAAATAAGTTGGCATCTATCCTACCCTTCGAGCCCACAAATAAGAATGTGAAAATGGACAAAGAAGAAATTGTAAAATCACAAAAAATATCAAATATTGGCAAGAAGTATGTGCAAACTAGATACAAAAGGTGTATTAGATTGTTGTGTCAAGGAGGATGAATATAGTAGTTGGTTGCAACGAGCCCATGAAGGATTTCTAGGAAGTCACTATTCTAAACAATGAACATTGCAGAATCTAAAATGTTTAGGAGTGTACTGGCCTAGTATGGATAGGGAAATAAATGAAAGGATTAAGAATTGTCCAATGTGCTAGAAGAGACCCCCAGTGGAGTAAACTACCCTTTATCACATATTGTTAATTCCAGAATGAAGTGCTCCATTGGTAGAATTTATCTAGTGAGGCTAATCTAGAAAGAAAAAAAAGCATGGAACAAGAGGCTCATGACTATTCCTTAGTGGGAGACAACCTATATTGAAGAGGCAAAGATGGTTACTTAAGACTATGCATTCATGAATCAGACTATTTGAAAGTCTTAAAAACTGCACATAACAGTGTTGCAGGTGGACACTTCGGGCCTGACCAAGTAATTAAGGCCATTCTATTCTCAGGACTTTGGTGGCCCACTCTTCATATGGATGCACATACCTATGTGAAGAGATGTGACACATGCCAACGTGCACAATATTGGATTAGAAAAGATAAGATGCCTTTGAGGCCAATGATGGGAGGATGCACATTCTCAAAGTGGGTATAGACTTCATAGGTCCTATTAGCCCCCCTGTTAGAAAATCCCATGCAGAGTACATTATTGTAGCCATGGATTACCTTACAAAGTGGGTAGAAGTAAAAGACATGACAAAAAATGATGCTCAAATGACGACTAAGTTCTTATTTGAGAACATGTTCATGTATTAGTAAGTGATAGAGGTATGCACTTCTTGAACGAAGCCATTGAAAACCTTCTCCAAGAATTCTTGGTGATACATAAGAAGTCTACCCCCTATCATCCACAAGCTAATGGAAAAGCCGAGAGCAGAAATAAGATCCTATGTAATGTATTGATAAAACTGGTAAATAATAAATGCTTTGATTGGGATAAACAACTTCATCGTGGGCTTATCGAGTTGCCTACAAAATGGTAATCAATGCCACCCCATTTCAGATGGTCTTTAGATAGAATGTTGTGTTACCATTAGACTTCTTGATCCTGACTTTGAACATAGCACAAGAGCATGAGTGGAATGGACATGAGTTGTCCTCTAGAATATTTGATCTAGAACACTTAGGTGAGACCAGGCTATGAGTGGCAATAGACATCTACATTGCAAATAAAAGACAAAAGGCATACTTTGATGCACACATCAAGGATAAAAGATTGAAAGAGACCTAGTGTTGGTGAATACACTAAAGCAACATGCCCATAAATTGGAAAAACGCGGATATGGACCCATGGTCATTAATAGAATTTCCACTAGTGGTGTGGTTCAATTAGCCACTCTATAAGGTGACATCTTGCCAAACTATATAAGTGGATAAAGAGTCAAGCTATATCAAGAACCTCTTACAAAGGATATGCTAATGAGACTCAACACTACTAAGAATAAAAAAGAAGAAGAGTTAAGGGTTAAAGAAGAAGCATAGATAGAGGCTAGAGAGCACATTAGACAAAATAATTAAGGTGACAAGGCCTAGATGTCAATCCCAATACCCCAAGATATCACATGGCCATGTGCCAAACATCGGGTGTAATTGCTCTTCAAATAATCGATCAACATCCCTTTGTGACCATAGAGGTAGGACAAGGAAAGAGTGTAAGGACTGTGAGAGCCTTGATTGACTCAAGTGCAAGAACAAGTGTAGTTAGATTCTCATACTACCAAGATCTATAATTGAACATCAATTTCATAGAAGCATATGTCATAGGATTGGGGGGTGTGGAAACCCCTTGTTTGGGAGAGGTGGAACTTCCCACCTACCCTCAAGATGTCCCAATGAGAGTCGAAATGCTAGTGTGTCAAGATGAGAACCTTATGGAACCACTTTTCTTGGGTCAAGATTGGATCTATGAAAATGGAGTCAAGTTAAACCTAAGAAGTCAACTTCTTCAAGTTTGGGTACATGAACAATGCATTACATTAGAATTAGAGAATTGCATAATCACAAATCCAGGTATCACACATTCTCTTAGTTCTTCTAAGAATAATCTTAGAGAAGAAGATATTGTATGTGTCAAAAGCTCTATGATGTAGAAGGATTCAATCATGGAAGAACATGATCGAAGGCAAGTAGATCTCTCTCCTTTTTCAAAGACTAATGCAGCCACAATAGTTCAACCACAGAGGCAAGTGACACAATACAAGAGAACCAATATATCAAAGAGAAAAACAAAATTCAAGAAAAAAGTAGTTCCAAGAATGAAGTAGATCTGGGTATGAAAGGGAGAGTAGTCAATCACACCATTACTCTCAAACATGTTACTAGAGAAGCAGTAGAGAAAGCCAAGGCAACAAGTAGCAAAACGATGAAGATCTCTATCTCGAAGTGTACTCCAAATTCGGGTACCAAAGTATTCAATGAAGGTCAACCACAATAACGTACAAATTTGGGTGCCTAAGAAATTAGTTGCAGCTCAACAAGGGCAATTACACATGTGGGTACCCAAGGAACTCGTACATACACAAAACCCTAGGCTCTCACTCATGAGAAACATCTCAACAAAGAAGCTAAGGAGAAGCAAGAGTCAAAACCAAGCACAAAGATCAACAGAAGATCAACTCACCACTTCAGTAATAGTAAGAAGACAATCAACAATGGTTTGGGTTCAGAAGCCAAAAGTGCCCATAGCCCCCATAGAACCAAAGAGCCAACCATGAGGGATACAAAATTTACAAAACCCTCCAAAGATGAAGAAGCCACAAGTGATCTGTACGCAACTGACCACTATTCTAAAATGGATCCCTATAAGGAGGAATGATCAGCTATCATTCAACCATCAATTGATTGCATCGTTTCGAGATCCAATGGATACCTCTAAACAAAGATTCCATCAAGTTTGCAAGTAACATCGAAAGCCTCGACGTGCAAAAACCATGTGCTTTGGCGAACCCCGTTTTTTGTACCATTCAGGTCATGCATTTCCACAATATGCATTAATATAGGCCACATTACAAGGCAATGCATAGAAAAAATTGAGAATCCCAGGCACATGAAACACATTTGAAATATCTAAACTACTTTATTGATACTGACCTTTTTCTTCTTTTTTTGTGACACTGTTCCAAAAAAAAGAAAAAAAAGAAAAGAAAAAAAAGGAGCAAGGACAGGACCATGAACTCAAAGAATCTCATCAGTGAACCATAAACAATGAAAGAAAGCCAATGGTCAATCACCATGATGGGAGTACAACACAAAGAGACGAATATCAACCGAACTTTCACCATGGTAACAATCCCCTACTTTGGCAACACTATGACAATGATAGATTAGAAAACCTCTTTGTCAGCATAGCCTTGAATAGTTAGCTCAAGACCCAATGTTTTGCACCATACTTCTTACAATGCATTCCCCAAGTAAGTATGCATAGGGCCACCTTACAAGGATGTGCACAAGGCACATATTTTCTTCAACCCATGCACTAACACACTTGCCCATCATTCATTATGGGTTACATGTACTTGACATGATAATTGTGAAAGCCATGTTTGAGAGATCTAGAGGAAAAGAAGGTTACAACATCTGTACCTATGAAGCAATTCACAATCGATAGCTACTCAAACTCAACATTGAAAACCCCTTTTGAGCAACTATCATTTTTTGAAAGCTCACAAATACACATCATAGTAGAGTCCAACAAAGAAATACATACAAAGGGACTAAAACTTGCAAAGACTAGGAGCGAAAAAATGAAGAATAGGATAAAAGACCCTGCTACATTTGGAAGACAAACTGGTCTTGTTGATACATGATGCACACTACCTCCCAAAGTACTACACGGAACACCCACTCTAACAAGGTTCTATCAGGGACAAAAGACTCAAGAGGAGGGGAGTGCTGGGACTCAAGTTCAAGCACAAGGCACGAGAATGCATAAAAAAGGTGGAGACACAAGAAGAGGGAGGGATCTCCAAGAAGTATATGTTGAATTTTCAAAAGAAACCCCTACAAAAACAGTGATTTTGATCACAAAAAACCATTGTAAAAAGCATTTCACATTTTTGCAACTCCATTTTTTTCAAGTTGAGGAGTCCTTAAGCTTCAAGAGTATTAAAAGTATCTATGTAGTAGTTTTCATAACTTTTAGACTTTGTTTGAGCCTTCAAATAAGCCCTAGAACCTAATTTTTAACTAGGCCGAACATTAGGTCTAGAGAGGGCCAAAAATAGTAAAAAAAACTATAAAAAGATCTAGAGAGCTCATTTTTTAGGGTATTCAATTGAGGTTGGTTGGTAGAGATTGAAGCTTTTGTAAGACAGTTATTTGGTAATTGAAGTCTTCCATTGTTCCTATCTTTGTTATCTTACCTTGTGTGTGTGTGTGCATGTATGTGCTTGTCATTCACATTTGCTCACCACAATTGGTCACAATCTTCATGTCCTCCTTGGGTCTCCACGGATTAGCAAGTAAAGGAGGTGGTGCTCATGCTTGGGCTATAGATACGTTTTGCAAAACTATTAGCACTAGTGCACTTCAATAGCTACTTGCACCATCTTCTTTGACTATGAAGATTGAGGCTCTTATGGCTAATTCTCTTTCCCACACATGGCTGCTAGATTTTGGTGCTTCTTTCCATGTGATATCACATAGAGAATGGTTCTCTAATTATGTAAGAAAGTCTCTTGGTATAGTGAGACTTGATGACTCTTATTAGTGTGACATTGTGGGGATTGAAGCTATGCTTGTGCAGTTCATTGATGGTTCAAAATTCACTATGCATAATGTACGTCACGTATCACAATTATCATGTAGTTTGATGTCAGTTGGTCAACTTGATGACCTTGATTATAAGGTGGTTTTCTATGCTCAGTCCTTTTGCATATCAAAGGGCAATATGATTATTGTAAAAGGAAGCAAAGTTGGCTCACTTTATCCTTCATTTGTATCATAGAAAGAACACTTGTTAGCTATCATTGAACAACCTATGGCTTGTATTTGGTATGGCCGTTTGGGCCACATATCTTGTAGTGGAATGGAAAATCTTTCTTGTTCTCGCTACTTACCTGTGTTATATTTCTCTGATTTTTCATTTTGTGAGCATTTTCAATATGGAAAGCAAACTAGGAATGTGCATAAAATGCACATTGAATCTTCAATTCAGCCTTTAGATCTCATTCATACAAATGTGTGTGGTCCTATGCCCACAAGGTCATTAAGTGGTTCCCTTTACTTTATCACTTTCATAGATGATGTTACTAGAAAATTCTGGGTATATCCTATCACATCAATGGATGAGGTATTCCCTATTTTCAGAAAATGACTTGCTTCAATTGAGACTAAAAAGGAACTAAGCTCAAAGCTTTACGTTCAGATAATGTGGGTGAGTATTACCTCACATGAATTCAACCTTTATGTCAGTCTAGAGGAATTCATAGAGAGTTTAGAGCTCCTTATACCCCAATACAAAATTGTGCAGCTAAAAGGATGAATAGAATTATTTAGGATAGAGTAGTTTCTATGCTGCATCATGCAAACCTTTCACAAGGTTTTTGGGTAGAAGAATTGTTGATTGCAGTTCACGTGATTAATGTTTCACCTAGTATTACCAAAGGTCAAAAAGTGGCACATGAGTTATGGATAGGGAAGCCATTATAATATATCATCTTTGAGCTTTTGGGTGTGAATCATATGTTAATATACCCAAGAATCTTAGAAAAAAGCTGGACCATAAGTTGAAGAAATGTAGTTTTGTTGGATATGGTCAAGAAGGACAATTTGGATATTGCTTATGGGATCCTAAAACATAATCAATGATCAAACGTAGTGATGTAATTTTCAATGAATCTAAGATGCATAAACAACCCATTAAGGAGGTTGAAGGGAGAAGAGTGGTGTTTGAGAATACTAGTCCTCTAGTTAGCATGCATAAAATGTTGCACATAAGGAATGTCTGATCATATCAGGCTGCAAATGTTCTTGTTCAGCAACCATTGAGATGCTCTACACATGTCTCACATCCACCTGATAGATATGTTTTAAGTTTGGATTTTGTTATGCTAATAGATGCTGGTGATCCTTCTTGCTACAAAGAGGCTATGCTGACAAAGGATCATGTCAAGTGGGAGCGTTCCATGAAGAGTGAGTTGGATTCTATTCGCAAGAATGGTACTTGGGGTTTAGTATCTTTGTAAAAGGGAAGGAAACGTTTACCATGTAAAGGGGTATATAAGCTGAAATTCACATCAGATGGTGCTTCTCCAAAGTATAAAGCATGCCTTTTTGCAAAGGATTTTAAGTAACAACATGGTGTTGATTTTGAGGAAATCTTCTCTCTAGTGGTCAAGTCAACTACCCTACGAATGTTGCTTGGATTCATCTCAATGGAGGACTTAGAGCTAGTCCAAATGGATATGAAAACTACTTTGCATGGAGATCTTACAAATGAGATCTATATGGACCAACCAGAGGGTTATGTAGTTCCTACCAAGGAAATTCTAGTTTCTAAGCTGAAGAAGGGCTTATATGGACTCAAAGAAACCCCTAGACAATGGTACCAAAATTTTGATGCTTTTATGAACTCTCAAGGATATTCTCAAAGCAATGAGGATCATTGTCTCTACACAACAAGATGCTCAGATGGCACCTTAATATGCTTGATACTTTATGTTGATGATATGTTGATTTCTGGAAAGTCCTCTTATGACTTGTCAATTCTCAAGAAGAAGTTCTACGAATCAAGTTTATCATGAAAAGACCAAGCACATTGAGGTGTGGTATCACTTCATTAGAGATTGCCTAAAAATTGAGCACATTATTCTTGAGAAGGTTCATACTCGAGATAATGTTGCAGATGCTTTGACTAAAGCTCTACCATAGGATAGATTTCCACACTCTTGTCACTTGATGGGGGTTACTTGATTCATGATCTTACACAGGTACTTGTATACTGTGTAACATGCCCATCAGGTAGGAGGTATAGTCTGTATACTGACACTTAGGTATTCTTTATCATTCTTTAATTTTCTCCCATATTCACTTTGGATACTATCCATGTGAAGGACCAAATGGCCACTGTGATGGAGTATATCCACTCCTTGTTGTAGCAAAAGGATGATAGGCCCTTCCTAGGACCAAATAGTTCACTACCATAGTCTACCAAAAATTGAATTGCTCTCTAGACCTAAGGAATTAACCTATGAAATTTTGCACAATAAAAAAAGACTTTCTAATATTTCCAATAAGCCATAGATCATGCAGTTTGGAGAATTTGACCTATGCCAACTTCCTTGCACAAGAAAACCAAAATCTACCCAAATAGATAACTTATACCTATGTGTACCTCTTCACACACATATATTGATAAATATAAAGAGATATACCAGAGAGCCTTCAAGCTCAATGTAGAAAATGATAAGTAACAATTGAGACTAAGATTATAATCAAAAGAAATCTTACAACAAGAGCTTCAAGATGATCTATCTTGGGCATGAAACAAACAACTACACAATGAGATACGGATGATAAAAAAATCTCAGCCTACATGAAAACTTTAGCTAACAAGGGGCTAGCTTAGACCTGGAGTACACACTCCCAATGAGAGCCTAAAAGTGCAAAAATGAATGAAAAGGATGTCCACAACTTTCTTCCAAGCTATCACTTATATAATGCTCCAAAAGTTGGTGTAGAATTTGATTTCAAATTATGCCTCCAAAATCCCCCACTTTTCTCAATCAAGATACATGGAATCTTGAGCTGAAAACCTCATGGAAAAGTGGTTGTAGACTTTATCAAAAAGTTAAGTGATGTGGCTTTTGAGTTAAGCCTTGGTTCACACACATTTGAGCTTGTACATTTCTAACACTCCCCCTCAAGCTCAAGTATTAGTCTCGATTGATCTCCTTCATGTTGAGGTTGATCTTGAACTTCTCCAACTTGGTTGCATCCATGAATTTGGTCATGATATATGATAGTTGCTCCTTTGTGTTCATGTACTTGATGTCCACTTCCTTTGGTCGTACCTTCTCTTTGATGAAGTGATAATGTATCTCTATGTGCTTGCTTCTTGCATGGAACATAGGGTTGCTTGCTAGATGAATGCTTGATATGTTATCTCCAAATAGAGTAAACTCTTTGACCTCCACATCCAAGTCTTTGAAGAACTTCTTGAGCCACATGATCTCACATGTAGCAAGTGCTAAGGCTCTATACTCAGCCTTAATAGATGATAATGCAATTGTAGGTTGCTTCTTGGACATTCATGAGCTGACTCTTTGACCTAGCATGAAGACATAGCCATATGTGCTCCTTCTATCCTCCTTTGAACCAGCCCAATCAACATCACTAAATCCATGAGGTTGTAATCCATCTCCATAAGGGTAGTACAACCCTTGGTTGACAATGTTCTTGATGCACCTAAGAACTCTCTTTGTTGTATTCATATGAAAATTAGTTGGTGTATTCAAAAATTGAGAAAGAACTCTTATAACATAACACAAGTTAGGTCTTGTGATGGTAGGACAATTGAGGCTTCCAATTATGCTTCTATATTCTGAAATATCTTCAAGAGGCTGCCCTTCACCTACACATAACTTAGTGCTTGGATCCATAGGTTGTTTGAGTGGCCTACATCCACTTATATCATACTTATAAATTATATCTAGCAAGTATTTCCTTTGAGCTAGGTAACCACCATTTTCTACGTAAATAACTTCAATTCGAAGAACATATTTGAGCACTCTAAGATCTAAAATCTTGAATTCATCCACAAGCTTAGCCTTTATCCATTTGATGCATGGATCATCACTTCCTGTTATAATCAAGTCATCCACATATATACATATGTAGATAACCAGTCTTCCTTCCCACTTGAGGTATAGGGAGGGATCTACATCACTTCCCTTGTAGCCACACCTACACAAGTACTCCACAAGCCTTTGATCCATTCCCTAGGACCTTGCTTTAAACCATACAATGCTTTCCTAAGTTTACAAGCAAAATCTGAATATTTAGGGTTTTCAAACTCTAATGTTTGAGTCATGTAGAATGTCTCTTGTAAATCACCATTAAGAAAAGATTTCTTTACATCATTGTTATATTGGCCACCTATTAGATGTGCCAACGCCAATGATTGCCCTAATTGTGGTCGTCTTTGCAACTGGGATGAATGTTTCTTCATAGTCAATCCCATAGGATTGAGCAAATCCCTTTGCCACAACCCTTGCTTTATACCTAGAAATTGAACCATTGACCCATCATGATTTCTCTTCACTTTATGAACCAACTTGTTTCCAATTATCTTCATCCCTTCTTGTCTTGGAACTAGACTCCATGTGTTTTGTCTTCAAGGTCTTTGTACTCTTCCTTCATACCTTCTTGCCACTCCTTTGTGTCTTTGGCCTCTTCATAGGTAGAAGATTCATGATCTTTGATAACCTTAGTCATGAAAGCATAATTCTTAGCAATATAACTATCATAGAAAAACCTTGAGATTGGATATTTTACCCTTTTTGACCTCCTTTCTTCTCGTTTTGGTGGAATGAACCTTCTTTGCCTTGGTGCCTTGATCTTTGCTTTTGATGTAGCTCCCCCTTCTAACATAGGTTCTTCAAAGTCTTTAACTTCATTTCCATCTTCGTCAAGATCTACCAATCTTTCCTATCCTTTATTCACTGATTGATGGGATGAATCCATACTTGAAATTCTTTCTATGCTTGGACCACTGATTTCCAAGCTATCTTGAAACCTAGTTTCATATCAACTCTCCACCTCTTCAATATCTTTATCCCGCAATGAAACTTTGGAGTCATACCATGGTTTGAGTTCATCAAACACTAGATCTCTAGGTACCTTTAACTCCTTTGTATTAGGGTTGTAGCACCTTTAACCTTTTT
The DNA here is from genome assembly GCA_020310875.1 of Ceratopteris richardii. NCBI lineage: Eukaryota > Viridiplantae > Streptophyta > Polypodiopsida > Polypodiales > Pteridaceae > Ceratopteris > Ceratopteris richardii. The sequence continues at coordinate 85,414 of MU260555.1, forward strand.
GCTCCATATCATAACCAATAACCATACATCTTTCAACCCTTGCATCCATCTTACCTCTCAACTCTTGAAGGCACATGTGTGTAGCATACACACCCAAAGATTCTAAATGTGTGAAAGGTCTAGTTTGCTTCCACTCCATGCCTCCTCAGGTGTCATTTCATGTAACCCTGATGCGGGACACCTATTCATCAAGTACATAGCAGTAGATACAACATCTGCCCAATAGGTTAAAGGCACATTCATTTAATTTAAAATACTCCTAGCAGTTTCAAAAATATACCTATTCTTCCTCTCTACCACCCCATTTTGTTGGGGTGTATCGTGCAAGTGATTTGCCTCTTTATACCTTGTTCATGCAAGAAATCACAAAAAACGTGGGACAAGTATTCTCTCCCTCCATATGACCTTCGGGTTTCGATATAGAAAACTTTCTTCTTTTCAACCTGTGCCTTGAATATTTTGATCAAACACATCTGATTTTTGCTTTATACAATACAACCATACTTTTCTTGGGTAGTCATCAATGAAGGTTACAAGGTATCTGTTACCTGCAAGAGAGGGCTCCTTGGTTGGCCCCCACACATGTGTGCACAAGGTCTAACACACCATGTGCTACATATCCACTCTTCTTGAAGGGATGCCTAGTAGACTTTCCTAGTCAACAAACTTCACACATCTCATGCAACATTTGGAATGAAAAATGTGGTAAACCTTTTATCAATTGCCTCTTCCCCATGTCTTTCAAACTTTGAATGTTGATGTGACCACACCTTTTGTGCCACAAATCCAAGTCTTCAATCTTCTTGTCTTCATAGGTGATGAACATTGCCTTGTTGCTTTGTCCCTTGCCAATGTCAAGAGTGAACATCCTTGCTTCCTTCTTTTCTTTTGCTATCAGCTCATAGCCATTCCTTGGGTCTTCAATAAAGAATCCTCTGTGGTTGAAATTTACTTGGTATCCCCTTTCAACCATCTGTCCAAAAGAGATTAAGTTCTTTGTAATAGTAGGAAAATGCAATACCTCAGATAGTTCTCTTGCTTTGTGGTTGGCTTCAAGCTTCATATGTCCCATTTGTTGTATCACATGCTCTATGTTGTCTCTTGCCTCCACAAAACCTCTTTGCTTGGGTGCTTGAAGATTGTTGAAGTACTCCTCTTTACCTGATATGTGGTTACTACAACCATTGTCTATATACCACACCTTATCATGTGATTGACCTTCACTACTATGCTTCATAGCTAACAAATGCTCATTTTCTAAATTGGTTGAGGAGTTAGCATAATTACCTTGCCCTTTGTAATTGTTGCCACCTTGCTGTTGCCAATAATCTTTGACATAGTGTCATTGCTTCCCACAATTGAAGCATCCATTTGAGTTGGAGTAGCCTCTACCTCCATATCTTCCTCCTCTAGCTCTTCCTCTTCCTCTTCCTCTTGATGATTGACCATCTTTGCTTGATTGAAGCCCTTGATAACTTGGCTGCCTTATTGGTAGTTGCTTCTACCTCTTCCTCTTGAACCATCTCTTTTGCATTTGCCTCTTCCTCTGTTGCCTGCATAGAAGAGTTTGTCTTGGCTGCCTTTTGACTTGTTTCCTCCATGGTTGAGCTCCTTAGTCACCATAAGAGAAGAAACTTGCTCAAAATTTGATTATGAATCCCTTACATACACAGAGGTTTTGAATGCATTCCATTTAGCATCTTCTTTGAGCCCATTAAGTGTGTGGGTAACTAAGTCATCATCATCAATGAACCTATTGAACCAAGTGCATCAGAAATCTCTCTTAATTTGAGTATGAAGTCATTAATACTATGATTTAATGGCTTCCTAAGGTTGTTGAGCTCATCCTTGAGTTGAATTTTTCTAGCCTTGGTAGAGGTAGAGTACAACCCGCCTCCTCTTGATGTCCTCAATGCTCAATGATGAGCTCTGATACCACTAATGGAGTATGTCCACTCCTAGTTGCAACACAAAGATGATATGCCCTTCCTAGGACCAAACAATTCACTACTAGAGTCCACCAAAAATTAAATTGCTCTCTCGACCTGAGGATTAAACCTATGAGATTTCTCATAGTCAAAATAAACTCTTCTAAGCTTTGCAACTAGCCATAGATCACACAATTTGGAGAATATGACCTATGTCAACCTCCTTGCACGAGACATACTAGAATTTTCCCAAACAAATAGCTTATACCTATGTGTACCTCTTCACACACATATGTTGGTGAATATGCAGAGATAGACTAAAGAGCCTTCAAGCTCAATTTAGACAATGATAAGGAACAATTGAGACTAAGATTATAATAAAAAAAACTTACAACAAGAGCCTCAAGTCAATCTATCTTGCGCATGAAACAGACAACTACACAATGAGATATGGATGATAAAAAATCCCAGCCTACATGAAAACTTTAGCTAGAAGGGGACTAGCTTAGCTAGGGGGTAGCTTAGAATTGAATTATAAACTCCTAATGAGAGCCTAAAAGTGCACAAATGAATGAAGCGGATGGCCACGAGTTTCTTCCAAGCTATTGCTTATATAATGCTCCAAAAGTTGGTGTAGAATTTGAATTCAAATCATGCCTCCAAAATCCCCCACTTTTCTCAATCAAGGTAGATGGAATCTTGAGCTAAAAAACTCGTTGAAAGTTGGTTGCAAACTTTACACAAAATTTAAGTGATGTGGCACTTGAGTTAAGCCTTGGTTCACACACATTTGAGCTACATTTCTAACATGCAGGACACTTTTGTATATGTAATTTAATAAAACATATAGTGGCTTGATCAGCCATAGGTCTGTGTATTCTGTGTTTTCTGTATATTCCACACCCCTTGTGAAGAGTACTCTGTGCAGCACCAGAGTTGAGGTTTCTACAACAAGGGTATCATTGTGGAGCTCTTGAGAAGGAGAGTCTACCACATCAGAAATCTTGACAGTCATCTATGCTACAATGTCGATCATGCGGTGGAGCCAGTGTCTTATTGTTGCCATCATGTATCCCACAAAGGGGGGACAACGGGGTGGTGTGAAATATGGGTAATTTATTCAATCCTGCCATTGCTTGTTGTTTTGGACTTTAATAGAAAATGTAGTCCAAGACTAGCAATGAGGTACTGGACCATAACATAGGTTGTATTTAAGGTGCAAGGGGCCTTGTTCCATGTATAAAGCATTTTGGGATATTCCTGTTAAAAGTTCCTTGTGCCAATCATGTTGAAAAATTTTACCTTTCTGAGCCTCTAAAGGTAGATCTTTAGGTTCAAATTGTGTGGTGCACGTAGGTTTCTTCCCCTAGCCTTCTTGATTGCCAAATTATATTCAGCCATATACAAAAAGTATGGCTTGTATTGCAATTTGTTAATAGAGATATATGATCATGGTGCTAACTGCACAAAATAAGGCGATTAAGGTATCTTCTCCTCAATTAGTGCCATTGCATGTAGCTATGATTCTACCCTTGCTGAATGGGTTTGGCCGAGCTCCTCTACGTATTTCATCCACACTCGGGTGGGGAGTTCAAATGTGTCCTAGCCATCTTCAATGACGCGTCCACTTGGGGCAAGTTGGGGTTCATATTCTTCTTTGAATGTTACCTCTAGTGGGATGGGGACGGTTTCTTCACCTGTTGGGACTTCAGGTGGGGAATCAGGCCTGGGAACCTCTGAATGATCTAGAACTTGAGCTTGGACCTCCAAGACACATGTCCTTAATGTATTTAATTCCTCTATTATCTCCGACATCGTAACTTCTTGAATGATAGATTGTTGCACTCGTGCTCGTAGATGTAAGGTGGCGTTATCACTTTTTGGTAGCTGATGTTCCTCATTAAGTCTATCTGTTGGGGGATTCTTGTATAAAAAGGGATTTGAGTGTTTGTAGGACAAAAGGGAAAGACAAGAAGAAAGATACACAATGGAAGCCTCTGTCGATTGATTATAAGAAGACAATTACAATGGTGATGCACAATACAATCCAATGCTTCTGTGCAAAATCCCACAGAGTGCTCAATCACAAAATACAAAATACCCAAGGGTCTTGTAACTGCTAGCCTTCTCTGCACCAGACCTCCACCTTCTCAAAGCCTGCACTTGTGCATACCTTGCACCAAGCTTCCAATAAGGGGAGGGATGGACACCTTTTGTCGGCACGCGCACAGCTTCAATGGGACCTTGGGATCCTTGGGGTGACTAGGTTAGCACTTCTCTGCACACTTCTTAGTCACTCTTCATGCACACCTTGCACTTCACTTCTCTGCGTCGCACACTATGTGTCTCTTGCACCTCTCTCTCTCTTGCCTAGCTTAGACTATGCTCACCTTGCTTAGTTCTCCAAGAATAGTCCTTCCCTTGAATTGAGTGTTGGTTCATGCCTAAACTGCAAGAGTATCTTGGTGCTCACTTTCATGTCCCAAGATTGTCTCCCAAAATTGGGCAGCCAACGAATCCTTGTTTTGTCCTGTAGTGACTTTAGAATAAAACAAAAGTTTTAATTGGGGGGCCATACTTTCACTTCTGCATACACTGCCGCTTCACATACCTTCACATTTTTCCCTTTTAATTCTTCAAATGTGCACCTAAGAGAGGGTTCACTTGAACCTTCCAAAACACTTTAAAAACACTTTTGAACCTTAGTGAAATTACAGAAATACCTGTGCAACCTACAACCAACTTTCTGCAATTTTACCCTTTGTGAATCAATTAATTGTGCACTACCTGTGCACTTTGACACCTGGACTTTCAACACTTTGACTTTGCCCATGTAGACTTTGACCTTGAACTTGTTGACTTTGACTACTTTGACTTTGACCCTTGACTTTGATTATGGTTGACTTTGATCAATATGACTTTTATGGGCTCAACAATTGCCCACCACCTAATGTGCTCTCCGGGACAACCAAAACTCTGAGCAGATATGACACCATGATTCTTGTGCTGCAAAATCTTCAAAAGGGCACCTGAGTAGCGACCAAGTCCACCAGAAGAAGCAGAGAACAAACACCAGAGAAGAACCAAAAGTGGGATTTTTCCATGGAAAAGCAAAGGAGGGTAATGGGAGAGTAGAAAGGAGGGGAGGGCTGAGGGGGCTGAGACTGATAGGGCAGGGAGGGGTAAGAATGGGGCTGGGTAGAAGGGTAGAGGGAGGGTGAGGGAGTAGGATTATGGGGTCTGGAGAGGGTCGAAATGATCAAAGAGTAGAGCTACAGAGGGTGCATATGGGAAATTGTGAAGCATAAGGTAAAACAACGTGAGAATAGACCATGTGGACCATGTGTCTAAATAAAAACATGTGATAAATGTGCTCAAAACATGTGGTTTTTGACCAAAAGTCAGAGAAAAGGTGGGATTTTGGAAAAATTAAGGCAAAAACTGAATCCAAAGGTGCCAAGATACATGAAAATGATCTCACTTTTGAAAAAAATGACCATCTGAGGCGCGATCCAGAGCCAAAAGGTTTGAACCATGAAAATAAAAAAAAAATGTATATTTTCAATAATTTACAATGAAAAAATTAAAATATTTCCTTTTCTTTTTTTTGAAACACGCATGGTGGGAAAATATGAAATAAAAAATAAAAATAAAATAAAATAAAATAAAAGAAAAGAAATAAATAAATAAATAAAAGTAAAAAAAAAAGATAAAAAAATTGGGGTCACGAGAGAGAGAGAGAGAGAGAGAGAGAGGTTTCTTTTTTGAATTTTTCTTCCCCATTTTTTTTGAAAAAATTCATGGGGCCCTCTTTTTTTTGGGGAAAATATCCAAAAATTGGAGAAAAATCCCAAAAAAATCCAAAAAAAGCAAAAAAAAATCTAAAAAAATTCTCAAAAAATTCCTTACAGGTCTATGCCAATTTCCTCACTCAAAACCATAGAGAGCTTCCTTTATTCCTCCAATTTGGCAAGAAAATGACATTTGAAAAGGATGAAAAAATGCTAGAAAAACTCCAAAGATGCTTGAAAATTTCCAAAAAATTCCAAAAATTGCACTTATGTAAAGGGCTATGAAAGGGTTGCTAAATTTGGTAAAAACGCAAGGAACAAGCATGAAAAAGGATAAAAACTACTAAAACTGGAGCAAAATGAAATGAGAAGGCTATGTACAACCTGGATAAATTTTGCGAGTTCCAAGTGATCCATGAATCTTCATTTGTGCTGATGATGGGCCTTGAGCCATGATATGATGACTACGAGAAACTCCTCCATAATCTCCAATTTTACTGTACTTCATTTGTTTTGTGTTTATTTTGGGCGTACTGACCATTTGATAGGGCCACCCTAAATCCTTCAGTAAAATATTATGCATCTTTTGTATCTTTGTTTCTGCTACTTTATGACTTAATCTGCAAATTTCCATTTTTACTATTCCAACTTCTTCATCCAATGGAACCCTCTATTTCCAAAGACTTGCAAGTACTCCTTCCACATCCTTGTAAAGCCCTGCACTTACTATCATAAAAATTGACATAACAAATGATATCGATAACAAACTAGCCCTTGATATAGGATTTGAAGTAGCTTCGTCACTGCTGCACTTAAGGGCTTTTCTTTTCTTCTCTCTTATATGGCCTTTGACTAAGACTGTCTCACTTGAGTCAGTAACCTGAATGATATCCTCTTTTTCTTCATATGCTTCCTCTCTACTTGAGTTTGGAAAAATTCCATAGTAGGAAGATGGGTATTCTGCATGGAGCCAAGCCAACATGTTTTCATCTTCATATAAATTTTCTCCTTCAAATAGATCTGCTTCTGGTTTGTCCAACAACTCTTGTTCCGTACAAATACCAATTGTCTGCATCTACTGGTATGTCTCTGATTGTCTCGTCCTTCTTCTAAAAATATCTACTACAACTCTTTTCCCTCCTGCTTTACCCACATTGTGTCCTTGCCCCAGTCATGCAACACATTGGCATGCCTTAACCAAGGTCTCCCAATTAACATGGGAAACTTCCTTCTACCTGTGGTAGCCTTAAAACAACAAAATCCAAATTAAAGATGGTACCTTGTATCTTGACTGGGACTCCAGGGACCACTCCCATACGCTTTACTATGCTTTGGTCTGCCAGTGTTACAGTGAAGTTGGCAGGTCTTTAAGGGTATAGTCCAATCTTTTTCATGGTATGTTCAGGCATCAAGTTAATGTCAGAACCACCATCTACAATAACTCCTTGAAACTCATGACCTTTGATACAGACTGTCCGAGGGCTCTTATAATCTGTGAGGGGGGCTTCCCTACAATTTTATCTTTATGCATAACAGCAGCCTTTGCTGCTAAACTTGTTGTGGACACCTCATCAATTATCTGCAAGAGTTCTGATCTGAACTTCCCATCCATCTTTATTAAATAAAAAATATTGACCTCCTTTTTCATGGACTTGAGTAGTCTGGAAGCTTCTGATTCCTTAAGAGCATGGGCTCCAATTGTCTTATCCAACTCCTCATCTGTTGAATGCATGTCCAATGGCATCACTAGTACCTATGAGATTTTCTTTATGCCCCGTATCTGCACATGTGGTGGCTTTGTCTTCATATGTCTCTTTGTCTTTGTTCAATCCATTAATCCTTGATTCTTGACCTATTTCTACTTGAGCCTTCCCCTTGCTTCTTGTCTGCACTGTAAAAGATTCAATTTGAATGTGGGGACCAGATGAGGATGCTTGGTTCTTAGGACAACAATAAGTATAGTGGTCTCTGGCCTCTGAGCAGTTCCTGCAAGGAGGGGCATTTTCTGGTAGAGTGCACCTACTTTGGTAATGCCCACATTCTCCACATTTGAAACAAATAATTGGCCTCCTTGGCCCATTTCCAAAGTTATCCCTATGTCTAGGGTTGTAATTGTTACCTTGATTAGGTGCAGCCGCCATCACATTTGCTGGTGGTAGGGCTCCTCCTTGTGTCCAATATGTTGTTGTAGGCATTCCTCTTGAAGAACAGTCTTGAGCCTCATGACCAGCTTTCCTGCATAGCTAGCAAGTTACACTTAACAAAGGACATTCACTTACTATATGACCTTGCTTGTTGCACATGGTACACCATAGCCCACTTTTGATGCCACCCCCTTTGAGTTCTTGCAACTCTTGTCAAAGCTGAGCCCTTTGTGGGGCTTATTCCTTTTTAAGCCCTCTAGCTCTTTCCTTAGCTGGATTACTGGATCCTCCATCTCTATAGAATTTGGTAGTTGAGAAGAGCTTGCTCCATATTGTTGCCTTATTTGCTCCAGTCATGTAGCTGTATTGATGAACTCCTCTATGGATGCTGTTGGCAACACTAATTCCTTGATTTTACATTGTGTGGTCACTAGAAGTGGTTGAGCTAACCATTCTTTAATAAAGAAATCATGTGGAGGATCTGGCAACTTAGCCATTAGTGCCTTGGCCCTAGTTACAAACTCTGGAAAGTTTTCACTTGGACCCAATCTTGAGTTTTCTAATTCCTTTATGATGATCTCTATAGTATTTCCATGTGGAAATTGAGTTTTGAATGCATCTTTCATTAAGTCCCAAGTGGTTAAATGGTTTTTAGCAAACTGGCTCAACCATTTATCTGCTAACCCTTTTAATGTGGCAGGGGAGAGTATAAAAAAGGCATCCTCTCTTCCCATCAAGCCTCTTGTTTTGCATAGTGCTAAAAACCTCCTAATATGCTCATCCGGATCTTCCTGAGATAAGCCTTTGAAAGAAGGAAATTTTATATTTAATCTCGATAGTAGGGTTTCCAAATCTACCTGACCTGCCATGCTCTTTACTGATGAGGTTGACAACAGTGGACTAGAGGATCTTCTAACAGCCTTCCTTCTTGTTGCTTTGCAGGTGACCCTCAATGTTTGGGACCGGGTTGGGGTCATGAGTTGTTCATAATCCTCTTAGTATGAGATAATTGATAATAATATTTACCTCCTAACCCAATGAAGTAGTACTATTCGCACTTGAATGATGCTTCTCCATACTGCAATATTTCTTCTCCTATGCTCAAATCTCCTTGGAGTCCCACCGTGCGTGCCAAATTTTGTTGGGGGATTCTTGTAAAAAAAGGGATTTGAGTGTTTGTAGGAGAAAAGGGAAAGACAAGAAGAAAGATACACACTAGAAGCCTCTGTCGATTGATTATAAGAAGACAATTACAATGGTGATGCACAATATAATCCAATGCTTCTGTGCAAAATACCATAGAGTGCTCAATCACAAAATACAAAATACCCATGGGTCTTGTAACTGCCCGCCTTCTCTGCACCAGACCTCCACCTTCTCCAAGCCTGCACTTGTGCACACCTTGCACCAAGTTTCCAATAAGTGGAGGGATGGACACCTTCTGTCGGCACGCACACAGCTTCAATGGGAACTTGGGATCCTTGGGGTGACTAGCTTAGCACATCTCTACACACTTCTTAGTCACTGTTCATGCACACCTTGCACTTCACTTCTCTGTGTCGCACACTGTGTGTCTCTTGCAATTCTCTCTCTTGCCTAGCGTAGACTATGCTCACCTTGCTTAGTTCTCCAAGAATGGTCCTTGCCTTGATTTGAGTGTCGCTTCACGTATGCTCCTAACTGCAAGAGTATCTTGGTGCTCACATTGATGTCCCAAGATTGTCTCCCAAAAGTGGGCAGCCAACAAATCCCTGTTTTGTCCTATAGTGACTTTAGACTAAAACAAAAATTTTAGTTGGGGGGCCATACTTTCACTTCTGCGTACGCTACCGCTTCACATACCTTCATATTTTTCCCTTTTAATTCTTCAAATGTGCACCTAAGAGAGGGTTCACCTAAACCTTCCAAAACACTTTAAAACACTTTTGAACCTTAGTGAAATTATAGAAATACCTCTGCAACCTGCAACCAACTTTCTGCAATTTTATCCTTTGTGAATCAATTAATTGTGCACTACCTATGCACTTTGACACTTGGATTTTGAACACTTTGACTTTGCCCATGTTGACTTTGACCTTGACCTTGTTGACTTTGATTTCTTTGACTTTGACCCTTTTGAATTTGACTATGGTTGACTTTGACCAATATAACTTTTATGGGCTCAACACTACCGTAATCCTATAATAAATGTGCATGGTCCTCTAATAGCATTTGCATGTTTTCGGATGGAATAGCCTTGAATCGACTTGGACTAATGGGTTCATCCAGCTTGTCCATTGCTGCTTCAAAATTCTCTATGTTTTGTTCCTATAAGCGTTGATTTTCCTCCTTGGCTACTGCCAAATGTCATTGCAGGAGTCCCATATTTTGTGTCAACGTTGCATAATGATCTAGACTCATAGGTGTTCTTCGGCCTTTGTAATGGCTTCTTTGTTTTCTGTTCCAATTCGAGCACCATGGAGTGGTAGGCCTCGCAGAGCTCTTGATGACGTGCATTAAGAGAGATGTTCTCAATGGTTAAGGAGTTTAAGTGGCCTGCAGTTGCATTGTTGCTTCTGTAGTGCTTGATTGGTATGTCCTAAAACTACGAACTCTTCACATACTTGATGCATACAGAAAAACATGTGGTGAAATGCATTATTGACAACATGCAATGATAATAATGAAGTAGTTCTAGATGATGAAGGAGGTGCAAATAGTGATGTAGGGGGAAAGGGAAATGGGTGAGGGATCATGGATGTTGTGGTGATAGTTGAAAAGTGTGTGGATGTGAGAGTGTGTAGTGGTGTGGTATATGTGAGTGTTGGTGTTGTGGATGGTGAGATGTCCATGTCACTGGAAGTGTGATCAAGTGAACTAATAGTGAAAAGTGGCATGAATGTGGGTGGGTGTGTTGGTGTAAACACAGGATTTACAAATGTGGATGAATAAAGTACATGGTGAGCTTCATGGAGTGATTGATGTAGAGGGGAAGGTAGTGGTAATGTACTAGGACTGGGAGGTGATATGGGTGAAAAAGTCATGGGTTGAGGGCATGGGAAGACGGGTTGTTGAGGAAGGAGAAAGGAAGAAATGGAAAGGGTGAGGAAAGGATTAGGAGGAACGGTGGAAACCATCATCAAGGTAATGGGTGTAAAGGGTTCAGTGGGAGTTTTGGACACTAGATGTGCTATAGCTTCAACTACAACACATGATGTGGGTCAGGATAAAGGGGATGAGCTGGGGTGTATTGAGGAATTTGAATATATAGGGGAGGGAAGGGTTTCAACAAATGTAGAGGTGATGTCCACAATAGTTTTGGGTATGGATGTCGAGGGTTGTGGAGGTGAGTCAATGGTAATAGTTTCTTTGGCTGGTGGGGATTCAACAACTAGCCGTGCTTCTTCTTGGCGATGGGAGAATTGGGCGTCTATTGGAACACGGATATATTGGCTGGGCCTTGACATTACGCGGATGCATCGAGGGTCAAATTGAGGCAATGTTTTTCTCTTTATGAAGTGAAGTGCTTCTATTGTACCTACTGACTTGACTAGTTTGTTGAAACCTTCCATGAAAGAAGCTTCAAACCCTCTGCTTGCCAGTTCTTGTTGTAGAATTTCCTTGCTTTGTTGTTCTGAGATCTATCTGCTCACCCACACAACTTGCATATTGTGATACAACTTTTGAATGGCAATTGTGTATGTAGTGGCATATGATGTGTCTTCTTCTCTTGTGCTAGTATCACCATGAGCTTCAATCTATTGTTCTTCATGTTCATGTTGGTCATCATCTTGGGAGTCTTGACCATGTTGGCTTTCTTCATCATCATCTTCGTTGTTGTCAGTTACTGTTTGATATTCTTCATCTGAGCTTGATACTACTTTTTCATGTCCTTGATTAGGTGGTGAGTTGGGATAGCTTAGTTGTTCATATTCTTGTGAGAAGAATTGAAACTCGTTGGAAAATGCATCTAGCATTTCAAAATCAAACATTGTGTTAATAGGTTCTGCCTCTAGGTTGGATATCAATGCTTCTGCACCTATGGTGGTGGGGATCTCTCTTACTTCTGTGACAGTGGCCTAAATGGTGGTGATCAAAGTGGCTTTCGAGGTGAGCACTGCACAGGTGGTGCCTTCAGTTGTGATGGGGGCATGATAGATAGATACGAATAGGAGGTACATGTACCGGAGGCTCCGTGGGAGATTGTTGTGGAGAAGGTTGAGGTGATGGTGCTTCAAGAACATGTAAGCATGGGATCATGCCCCTCATGTGCTTTCTTGCCCTTGCCTTGGTTGACTAATGGGATTTCTTGGAGGTACCTTTAAATCACTTTAGCTCTTCACTCATGGCACGCTCGACAGGTATATCATAGGCTAGGCACATATATACAATTTTGGAGATTGCACAAAGACCATGGATGACTCTATTTCGTGCCCATCTTTGCTGTGTCAAATATGATTATTCCTAAATCCAGCTAGCAAGATCAATAGTTTGGGGCCCCGTATTCCCTAATTATAACCAAAACCAAATATATTTCTATGGTATCGTAAAATGGTCTTGGGTCAGGAAGGCAAAGTGCAACATACATATGCATAGTGGTTTTGACAAATCATGTGTAATAACATAAATATCTACCCACTTGAGAACATCTCCTCTTTTCATTGGCTCTGCAATGAGTGTCTCTCTTTTCATCGGAGTATGCATGCAGTGGATCTTGAGTGCAGATTTGATAAGATCAACCGATAGATGAAACTTCTTGAAAGGGGTGTCTGCAACTAGTGAGGGAAAAATGAATGTCCTCGGTAACTCCTTTCTAACAGGGGGTTGCAGCATGGTGATCAAGTAGTAACATCGGTAAAAGTGAGTTTTGGGGAGGAGATCACTAAAGTATTCTATAAATCCTATTCTCATCCAAATTGGTTGTAACTCAGAATTTTGAAGGGCTTTGAATTCTTGGGAGAAGAATTGTTATCTTCCCCATGTCTCACCACTAAAGCATAGCATTGCATCATAAATGTAGTTTGCATCAGCCAAATGTCCTGCTAATCCCTGGAACCATTGTGAGTTACTGTGTACTTTCTCGATCCTTCTGAGGGGAGGATCATCAATCAACAGTGGCCCCATAAAATCTTGAAACTCTCGTGGTTTCATTGTGAGATGGGCTTGTGCCAACAAGTTCACTAAATTTATTGCTGGCGTGCTGGTGCTAGCCTCAGAGGCTCCTTTGGTTTGCATGGTGATCTAAATGTGTGTGTAGATGATCTGCTACAAAAGAATAACGCATTAGTATGGAAATTAATTATGATCCCAATAAACTGAGACCGCAATCCCTTTCCATAACTGATGTGTAACCCCCGTGTGTTGTGAGGTGGGTGATGTAATGCTCTTCCAGTAGCTAATGCAGGTTGCTAGACATCCTACATGCTCTTGAATAATGCATACTTTGCTTTTCATGAGATTTCATTACAAGTGATAGTGGGTTAGTGGGGATGGATTTATACAAGGTTTAGTTATGGGTGAATTATTACAAGGATAAGGTTAGTCATGAGAGATGTTATGTTGTACAAAGGATTGTGTGGAGTATTTTGGACGCATTTTGGCATCCACTTTCTAAGAGTTGGTGTGTGGATATGTTTTTTGGTTGAGGTACAAGGGATGAATCTGGCAGTGGTAGCATTGATGAGTGGAGTGATTTCGAAGGGATGTGTATTACATGGCTTGGGTGTTGAGCTATAAGACAGGCTTTGGGTACCAAGATCTATGTGGGGTTGGTTTGATTTGTCAGGTACTTCTTAGTGATCCAAAGTGTTGAGTTCATGTCAATGGAGAAGAAGGTTGAGGGGATGTTCGACGTTGAGTCTAATTTTGCTTTAGCTTCTTCCCATCACAGTCTACACTATTGGAGATGGCTGATACTTTTTGACCTTTTGGAATCCATACTTGCTTTGTGTCGATTGCTTTGACATGCCGATGCAACCCCCACCCTTGGGTTATCCTAGATTGTCATAGGATTGAGTTCCTAAGGGGTGCTTGACTGTTTTGTGGTTGTGGTTGAGAGGTCAGGTCGACACTCTGCTTTGGAAAAGAAGGGAGGTCCAACACTTGCATGACCTACCCATCAGAAACTGAGGTGTTTTGCACAAACAATCTAGGTAGGTCTACAAGAAGTGTGGAGGATGGGCCTAAAGAGATTATTGTGCCAATTTGATCGCTGATGTAACCCACCTAACCATTGATGCAACCCATTTGACCGCTAATGTAACCCACCTGACCCCATCTCACAGGTGTTGATCTCTTCTTGTTCAAAGGAAGAGCAGGGGGAAATCTATTGACATCTCCTAGAGCAAAGGCTGTTCCTTGCCTGCTGTGTACTCAAGTCAAGAAGACTCAAGGACTCGTGACAATGAGACTGTACCTCTATTGCAACACAAGTGCGTATAGTGGGAAATTAACACACATTTAAATGTCAATCCGATCGAACGACCTAACCAAGTGTATGAAGACATGTGCACACATGATGGAAAATGAAGTGGTTTAGTTGATATGCATGAGAAAAGACTAATCCACCTCTCAAGCTCACTAATGACTGAAAGTGTCTGTCGTGATACCTCTTATAGAAGTTTCAGTAAATCAAGGATTTCTCCCAGCTCCAAGCTCCGAATATAGTCAATATGGTACTCATTTTAAAGCTCTCGACAAGACGCATCTACTTAAGTAGTTTCACTCGATTCTGACAACTCTGCTTCAAGTTATGACTAAACTAGTGAATGGTAGGAAACACCCACACTCATGCCACAACTCCTACAAGCTCACACACACACACACCACAGTAGCTCAAAAACAGTGGGGAGGGGTAGACAATAGTCCTACATGCACCTTCCAAGTATTACACACACATACAAGATCAAAGAGAAGATGGAAATCTGCAAGAAAGAGGCAAATTCAAAATTTTGGAGAGCTCCTTCTTCACAATGGCAAAAAGTCTCTACAAAGAGTCACATTGTGACTTATATACATGTGCCCTAAGTTTGGTCCTTTCACACAAGAGACCGGCACTTTATTCCAAAAAAGTGAATTTCCTACTAATTTACAAGGGATATTTTACAACAAGTTGGGATTATGCATCTAGAGGACTCCTCTATTGCATTTACATGGCTTTGAGGGAATTCTCTAAGACTTTGAAGAAGAAAAATTATGCCCATTAATTTGAAAATTTTGGGGCTCTTCTCTTGTGCTCCTTTGCTCTGCAACACTCTCCCCCTCTTTGTCTCTGTCGTCCCTTGACAGGCTTTACTTCTTGTCTTTCCCTTGTCGTCCGCACGCATCCCTTGGTCAGTCCTGCCTACTGGTTGGACTGGCATTCCGTTTTAATGGTCCTGTTCCTGATTTTTCTTTTACATCCTTTCGGCCTGATGCATTTGTCTTGCCTAATAAGTCGGGTTGCCACGCACGCCATTAGTGACTAGGAATGTGTTGTCCTTAGTCATCTCTTTCTAGCTTTTGGTTTTCTGATTTGTCCTGGTTGTACACATCTGACGCGGTTGTATTGTTTTGAGCCTGTTTGCTTTGTTGACAACGCATGCTATCAGTGGAAGGATTATTACATGCCAAATATTGTCTTGCACTTCTTCATGTATGGTTCCTGGCCCTGGTCCGTCCTTCCCATGAAATGTCCTAGTTCTGATTGATCTTTAATTCCGATTCTCAGGACCTGGATGATTCGCGTTGTTGCCTGATGCGTGGCTTTGGGCAGAGGGTGGTTTTCCTATATTATGATCTTCATTCTTTATTGAGTCGTTTTTGACTTTGATCTTCTTCTTCATCGTTTCTTGCTTGATTCTCCTTCCACACGTCCCTCCTCCTGAACTCTATCGTCCCCGACAGGCTTTTTGTGGCGACATGTATAGGTCTGTATGGCTTCTTGCTCTCTTTGGTTCAGAAGATTAACATGACATATCATAAATTCCTTCCATTGTGTTGACTTCACTCCATCCTCTCGTGCTTGTCGATGATCCGCAAAAAAACTCGTCTCATAAGCGACCAGACGTGCATTAAGGTTCGAAGTCATTTTGACAAAAATTTTTGAATCGATTTCGAAGAAGCCAGTGAAAAATGCTTCTTCAAAAGTTTGCATATATGTTGATGGAAAGAACATAATTTGAGAATAATATGCCATAAGTGTTAAGCGGCTTGGAATAGTAGATAGATAAAAAATTAGTGCTTCGGATCCTTGCATAATGCCGATGAAATTCAAAAAAGTATATTTTGCGTGCTGGAAGACTTTGATTATTGTTAGTAGCATACTGAATATTTTATTGGTCATTTTAACTGCTAAGTCTGGGACCGTAGCGTATTTGGCAATCCAAAATTCCATTGTTTTGACCATATACTCTTCCGTTGGTAGGTAGTTATGAGGCGGACTAAGTAACAATGGGTAATTCAGCCATTGATTATTGATGCTTCCCTGGCGCTATCCTTCCCAAAATTGCAACCAGGAGCGTCTGCGGGGTACTGGGCAAAAAGATGGGTTTACGTGAAGCACATATGATGATGCCTCCCACTGTACCCGCAGTGTTGGATTCTTTTCAAAAATTTTGCGTCTCCAAATGGGATCAGCCTTCTCAAATTCTTCTTGGGTATACTTGAATGTATCTTGGCTGAAGTGGAGATTGTAGTCTGGGTCTTTATGTGCCGTAGTCTTTATATATTGTCGCGTTTGTTCTTTCAGCAGGCCATAAGGTACGCTGAAAGGCTTCAAAATTTGCTCCAAATTTTTGCTTTCTATCTTAGCTTCCTTCATTACTTGGATGATTTGATCTTCAAATTTAGTCGTAAGCTGGGACACCAGTAGTGCTCTTTTCAGTCGGCTTAGTTATGCAATGTCCCGAGTAGTATGTTCAATTTGAACCTGCTGTGCCTCCCTTATCGGTGAATGATATGAGGGGGGAGAGAGAGAACATACCTGAGTCTCCACAGTAGCCTTTGTGGATTTTGGAACTACTGGTGTCCCCTTAATTGATTGCTGCACCAATTGTTCTTGAAGCTGTTTGATCAATTCATCTTTCTGCTTTATTTCTGCAGTAGCTTGTGCAATAGTATCCTTGTGTTTAAGAAGTTCTTTAGCAATTATATCTAAATGATCGGTGTCTTCCTTACATTGCAGGAGATAACGATTTTCAGCTTTTTTCCATTTAGTTCGTAGGGCAGCTGTGTCATCCATATACCTCTTTTCCCATTCGACAATGGTGAGTTGCTCCTTTCTGAGCTGATCTTCATACTTAGCTATCTTTGTCTCCAATTCTTTGATATCTTTTTCTGGTCTTTCTTGAACATCTATTGGCTGATCACTGAGAAGGGTGGTCATGAGCTCTTTATTTCGATTCCTTAAATTTTCGGCTTCCTCCATGTATACCTTGATCTGTGATTCCAATATTTTGCTCCGTGCAGCCATTCGTGCCTTCTCAGTCTCGCTAGCTTCGTATTTTGTCTGTACTTCTTGTAGTTGTGCTTGTAATTTTTCGTTTTCGTACTTTAACTCATTGCATTGCTTTTTGGCTTCTTGGACTTCTTTCTCTTTGTTTCGGATGTGCTCTCTTTCTAAGTTCAATTCGGCCGAAAGATTCTTACTCTTTTCTTGAAGCTCATGCTTGTCCTGCATTGCTTGATCATAGTCTTCATCGGCCTCAAGCATTAGTTGTTGTGTGTCTAGTGCGGTTCTGATCATGTCTTGTACTACTGGCTTGAGCTGAGTTATGTCGACATTTAACCACGTCCTAGGTATGCTTGGAGCTTCGCCGGATTGCACATCTCACGTGGATGGTTTCGTTGTGTGGTTGTCTAATTTGTAATTGTATGTTGTGTACTTTTTCTTGTTCATCCAAATCAAGAGCTTTTGTGGCACTCCCTTGAAATGTGACATCCATGGGGGAGGGTTCTGCCACAACCCTTATTGGTGTGAAGGGTTCTTCGTCTTCTATTTTCTCTTCTTGAGGCTCTTTCTTTGGTATCTTTATGGGCATTTCGCGAGTTGGTGTGGCCTCTTTGATACGAATAGTGGAAGTCTCATTAAGTTTTATCACATGCGTACCTTCCTGGTCTGCTTCCTTACTTGTGGTATTCATATCAGTATGTGTAGTATGGTCATCCGTCTTCAGGCCTTCTGCTTCTTCATTGTAATTGACTTCATTCAATTCCACCCATTGTCCATCATCTTTTGACTCACTTTGAATATCCACATTTAATAGTGAGGTGTCGGGTTCTTCTTGTGCATCCGAGGATGAGCTTGAATTGTCCAGCCCTATTTCCCTGTACCGATGGACTTTGGTGAGTTTTCTTTTCACTTCTGCTTCTTGTTGGGTCTGTTGATAATGGTGACCTTGCACAGGTAAATTGACTTGTCCTTCTGTATATGGGTGCGTCTCTTCCAGGGCCCTAGTTAAGTCTTCCTCTGTAATCGGCCTTTGCTTTTCAATTGTTGTTTTTGGCAGGACATGTGTCCTTTTCGTGGCTGGAGCTTCCTCTTCCATTTGCTTGACTTCCCTGAGTCTCTTTGTGCCTCTCATTCTGGGTTGAGAGCTAGTTTCTGCTTCTTCTATAATCTTGACTCCTCTTTTCTTCTTAGGAACAGTGGCAACTTTGGCATACTTCGCCATGGCAGTTGATGATGGCATTTCTTACAGGTGCTCTTGAATGCCTAAAGCGTGGTAGATCAATATCGTCAGGGCCACACTGCCATTGAGGAACTTTTTATTATTCCATTGCTTTTTTGCTTCGAATAACCTTTCTTGGATGTAAGGGGTTAGGTTAACCTGATTGCCAATTTGCTTGATGGCGTGTGAGAGCAGTTGAACAATAATCTTTTGAGGGGCCGTATACCGGTGCATATTCGGGAAGCATAAGTGTTGGTGAATAAGCCTCACTTCCTCTTCAATGTCCACCCAGTTGATGTCTGTAAATGTCCTGGTCTTTGCACCTCGGCTTTCTTCTTTCACCACGGTAGTTCCATCCTTTTCCCATCCAAAGGCTTCTTTAATCAAGTCATGCATAAATTGGATGACTACCCATTCACCTATTTTATCCATCACTCTAGCCTCGGGCACCAATGGATCATGCAGTGCTGGCTGTAGGGTATTCATGACCTGTGTGCATCTTTGAAAGTCGGGCTTATAGATTGGCAGTTCAAAATATTTATGTATGCCCGCTTTCTTCATGGTGTCTACAATAGAGGGGAGTTCATGTAGTACTCGAAAATCCTGGGACATGATTAGAAATTGATGATCTGTATCCATAATTTTGATCGTCGCCAGGAAGAGATACTCCCCAGCTGGTTGATCTTCTCGAAACCAGTGTCTCTTTGCCTTGGTGATACTCTGGAGTGGAAATTCCAATACTTCCTCTTGTACTGTTGCTTCAGAATCTTCAGAAGCCATCTGCACTTGTAAGGAAAAGTGCATTAGCTTCAAAGGAAAGCATGAAGCTGTGTAGTGCATGGTAGTGATTATTGTCGTTCCATCACTCCGTTTCCCATGGTTCTATAAGTGAGATCTCTTACCACAGTTTTTTATTTCTTATCCTGAAAGAAAAACAAGCGTTAGTATAGCCAAATCATTTATTTATGTACATAGCATGTCCATTCCTAAGAGAGTTGAAGATATGATCTAATCTCCATTGGAGAATGTGCACCACTAATTCTATCAGGTACATCCTGTGCCGAATGCGTGGCCTTGTAATGTGGCCCTACTATGCATACTTTAGGTGCATCCGTTGCTTCATGAGTGCAATTGGCGTATCCATTGTTTCGATGGTTCATCCCTTGCAGTCGCTTGGGTTTCCAAATCCAATTCATGGGCGCTTGAATAGGTTGATTTCTTCCTTTGATTCCTTGGACTTTCTTTGTTTGTTTTGTTTCCTCTAAAGTCCTAGGGACAAAGGTGTTTCCGTTTTTGTTTCTCGGATGACTGTGTTTTGGCTTCGTCACTCACCTTTTCCGCCGTAATGCTTCCTTCTGAGTGCTTATCTCCAGCTCGGCTGCCTGTTTGACCTTCTTGGGGATCCATATCTGATGTCGTGCTCTCTGAGCTGCAATCAAAGGCTTGGGGAGCCATACTTGTAAGAGTCCTTTTGGTTTGTACTTAGGTGAAGCTGACTTCTTCATTTCTATTTTCTCCTTACGAGTTGATGTTGACGTCTGCTCTTTCTCCTTCTGATCTTTTCGTACCCATTGGTATTTGGCCGTTCTTTGTCATAAGTATTTGAGTGTTGGATTCCATACTGTTGGTCCTTTGTCTGGGTGAGAAGCAGCATGGGAGTTGGTTTCCTTAGTGTCTGACTGCTCCTCAACTGGATGGAGTGGTTCTCTTTCTTCTTTGGAGATTTGAGGGTTTGAACTTTCTACTCCTTCTGGCTTGGTTTCTGAGATGGTGGGACTGGGATCATGTTTTGGTAGCTTTTCCGTGCATCACCCTGAACTCTCGATGGTGGTGGGTTGGAATAAAGGCTTATTTCCTAATAGACTAAAAATTTCCTTGTGCCCTATCTTGGCTGAAATGTATCCTTGAGCTAGGTTGACACTGACTTCATTCTCGATGATCCAATCTTGTCCTAGGATCAAATCCTCTAAATCCTCATCTCTGCACACTAATACTCGTTGTTCCATGGAAGAATTTCCTAGGTGGAGAGACACTATCGTTGTTCCAATGCATTCTAGGGTTTGACCTCCAATTCCTCTCAATTGGGCTTTTGTGGGGCTCAGAATCATTTGCAGATCTTTTATGACCGTATTACGTATGCAACTTAGTCCTGCTCTGGAGTATATCAATGCATCTATCAATTTGTATTCTGTCTTGCCGATCCCTAGGTTCAAGTAAGGTTGTGACATGGACGATTTCATCATGTCAGAGTCATAGACTTGGTAGTTGGCCAATAGGGATAGGCTCTTCTCCTTGGAGATAACGTTCATCTCATTGTCTTATCCATTCTTTCCTTTTCTTAATACGTTGTAGGGCTTCTTGTTGGGCCTCCTCTCTAATCCGTTCTTCCTCTTTCTTCCTATTTTGAGCACCTACTAGACGTGCTAACATTTGATCCGTCAATGGCTCCATGAACCGTTTAACTCTGCATCCACTTATGTAGTTAGGAAGAATGTCTCCATCTAGAGTAGCTAGATTAACTGCTCCACTAGTAGAGATTCTGTTGATGATCAGACGTCCATATCCGCGTTTTTGTAACTTCTTGGCATGTTGCTTCAAGGTGTACACCAAGACTAAGTCTCCCTCTTTAAGTCCTTTGTCTTTTATATGTGCATCATAATATGCCTTTTGTCTTCTTTTAGCTGCATAGATTCCTGCCACTGCTTGTAACCTAGTTTCCTGTAACTTCTTGATTTGGTCGAGTTGTGGGGATAACTCATGTCCGTTCCATTCATACTGTTGGGCTACTCTCAATGTTGGAATTAAAAAATCAATTGGCAAAATTGCATTCTGCCCATACACTAAATTGAATGGGGTAGTTCCAATGGCAGTCTTGTATGCTACTCGGAAGGCCCAAATTGCATGATGCAATTGTTTGTCCCAATCCGACCTCCCATTATTGACAATCTTTGTCAATACAGTACATAACACCTTGTTGGAACTTTCCGCTTGACCATTGGCTTGGGGATGGTATGGGGCTGATTTTTTGTGAATCACTAAAAATTCATTCATTAGGGATTCTATTACTTCATTAAGGAAGTGCGTTCCTCGATCACTCACAATCTCAATTGGTAATCCGAAACGAGTGAATATATTCTCAAAAAGGAATTTAACAGTGGTTTGAGCATTGTTCTTTCTCGTAGCTTTTGCTTCTACCCATTTGGTCAAATAGTCGGTGGCTACTAGGATGTACTCAACATGTGATCCTTTGGCTGGTGGGTTGATGGGTCCTATGAAGTCGATACCCCATTTGGAAAATGCTCTCACACACTCCATGTGTCTTAATGGCATGTCATCTCTCCGAATTGGGTATTTAGCCCTTTGGCACGTTTCACAGCTTTGTACATAAGTCTTCGCATCCATATGTAGAGTTGGCTACCACAAGCCCGAAGAGGATCATTTTAACAGTTCTCTCACCTGAAAAATGACCTCCCGCAGCACCTGCATGTGCCATCTCTAATATGGGTAGATACTCTCCTTCATGCATGCATAATTGCAATTGGTTATCCTTTCCTCTCCTAAACAATTGTTTTCCCACAAGTACGTAATCCTTGCTCATTTCTTCTAAGGATCGTCTTCTAGTTAAACTTATTCCTTTCTCATGCTCTCTGCTCTTTAAGAATTTAACCAATGTTTTACTCCAATTGGGTGCTATGGTTGAAAAGGGTATGGACATATGATCCTCCGGGATTGTCTCCTGGCATTCCGCACAATTACTCACGTAGTCATGGACATCCTTGGGCATGTCAGGCCAGTACACTCCTAATCTTCTTAACTCCCGAATGGTTCCATAAGTCCCTTGGTGTGTTCTCCATTTGTTCACATGTGCTTGCTCAATTAGTTTCTTTTGTTCATCCTCCTCGACACATCTTAGCAACACTCCATTGGGTTCCTTATAGTACACACTTCGAGCAATAATGTGTAAATTCCTAGATTGAAGAATTTTCTTTTTGCTATCCTTATTGATTGAGTGTTGTGGGCCATGGGTGAGTATAGGAATTAATTTCTCTGCCCACTTTGGACATACTTCCAGATTGAACAAATAAGTATCTGGCAGATCATCGGGTACTCCACTCGGTGGTTCTCCGTGGGTCAACCTAGAAAGGTGGTCTGCTCTTACATGCGTGTTTCCCTTTTTTACTACCACTTCGAAGTTGAACTCCATTAATAGCAAGAACCATCTTACTAATTTGCCCGTGTTACAAGGTTTATTAACTAAGTACAGTAGGGCCTGATGGTCTATGAAGAACTTAAATTTGTTGGCTAACAGATAGTGTCTGAATTTCTTAACTGCATAGACCATTCCTAATCCTTCTCGCTCGGTTGTTGTATAAATCATTTCAGCTTGATTCAGTTGCCTACTTGCATAGGCAATTGGATGATCTAGCTTTCCCTCATCAGCCGGTTGGGCTAAGATACATCCTATTGCATAATTAGAAGCATCAACATGAATATGAAAGGGCTTGTTCCAATTGGGAGTTTTCAGAATTGGGGCTGTGCTAAGTCTCTTTTTTAACTCATTGAATGTTTTCTCGCACTCTTCAGTCCAAGTGAATTGAGTTAAGAGACCATACAGGGGTTTGGCTATTATGGCATACATGTGAATAAACCGACGGTAATATCCACAATGTCCCATAAAGGCCTGTACCTCTTTCACATTCTTTGGTCTAGGAAGCTCTAAGATGACCTTGATCTTGTCCTCATCCGTGGATATTCCATTTCTTGAGACTATGTGTCCTAAGATCTTCCCTTGTCTCACCATGAAGACGCATTTTTCTGGGTTTAGGCAGACTCGATACTGGCGGCATTTATTAAATATTTTTCTCAACTCGGGAATGTGATCTCGTCTTTGATTCGAGTATGTACATAGATCATCTACATACACTTCCATACTCTTTTTCAGGAATTCCTTGAAAACATGAAACATCAATCATTGGAAAGTAGCAGGTGCATTAGTGAGTCTAAAAGGCATCACCCTGAAAGCATAGACTCCACATTCGATCACGAATGCGGTCTTATGTTGATCCTCAGTAGCAATAGCTACTTGGTTGTATCCGGAGAATCCATCTAAGAAGCTATAGACTTCCTTCCCTGCTACTCTTTCCAATAGATGGTCCGTAATGGGTAATGGGTAGCTATCACATATGGTGGCTGCATTGACCTTTTTCAAGTTAATGCACACCCTCAATTTTCCATTTTTCTTAGGCACAAATACTAAAGGCGATACCCACTCCATGTGTTCTATCTCATATATGAATCCGGCAGCTAGTAGCTTGTCAATTTCTTCCTTAATTTTCGCTGCTTACACCTCATTATACGTATATGGGCATTGTTTAGATGGTTTTGCATCTGCAGTCATTGGTATTCGATGAGAACAAATATTGGGTTCTACACCCTTAAGATCCTTATATGTCCATGCGAACACGTCTCGATATTCTTGGATCAGCTGTATGAGTTCTTCTTCCTCCTCCTCTGATACATGTTTGCCTATGTAGGTGCATCGCTCTTCTCCGTCTTCCACTATTACTACAGTTTTTTTTGTTTGTTCTTTGTTGTCGTATGCTTCTCCATCTCTAGCCTCTCGTTTAGGCATTTGAATGGCTACCTTTCTCTCTTCTACCTCATATGTTCAGGAACTTCAAACAAATCTGGATCAGGTCCTATTTTACTCATGTCTTCTGCTTGCTTTGGTACCATGGGAGTAGCTTCGATTGCTAAGATCTTGGTAGGTTCCTGTTTCTCTCTGTTTTGAATGGTGTCCAGGTAGCTTTCTTCGGAATCGAATTATGGCTCCATTTCTATACTCTCATATTACTCTTTCCACTCTTTTTCCACGATTTCCCCTTCATCTACTTCTTGAAGGACAACCATATAAAGATTTACATCATAACCTTCCTCATCTATGCACTCGTTCATTGTCAAAACTTCCTCATTCACGCACACATCTAAGGTTGCTAGAATTTCCATCCATCCATGTGGTTCAAAGGTCTCATCTGGAAAGATTTGAGGCATGTACCCTGGGTCCTCTACTGGTTAGTAGTTAGGATGTCCTATCGGCCACATTTGTGTTTTATTCTCCTCCTTCTTGGCCTCTTTGCACATCCATAACTGAGCATCCTCGTGCATCCAAGATTGATCGCTCGATCCAGCACTATGCATGGACAGGTCATCTTCCTCTTTATGTATGGGATTCCACTGCAGTGGAGGGACATCTCGATAAGCAAACATATGCAAGTTTATCTTGGTTGTATTTCCTTGATGTTGTAGGTACAATGAGTCTCTTCCCCAGTTTTGCACTGCCCGCATTTGTCTCATAAAGGGTCGCCCTAATATCATTTCGTAGTTGTTAGCTTTTTCGAACTTACAAATGGCTAATGTGTGTTCGAATTCTACTCCACAGGTGGTTAATTTGATTCTTTCCAATATTCCTAAGGGTTTCTCCACATGCCCGTCTGCTGATTGGAGCTTCATGCGTGTGGGTCGTAATGCAGGTTTTCCCCATTTCTCCCAAATCTCTTTGGTGGCGATTCCTACCCCGGCTCCCGTGTCTAGTATAGCCTTGGTCATGTACCCATTGTAAGTGACAGGCAGACAGGTATTGCCTTCGTCACCTTCACTAAACTCTCCCACTTTATCCACTGGGATTTGTATTTTAGATGTGTTCTCTTTTCCCTTTCTTTCCTTTTCTTGCCCTAATTCTAATTGGCTCGCTAATTGTCTCCATAAATGTGGCTTAAGTTGAAGTAATTCTTCCACGGTCAACTTGCATTGTACTTTTGTCTTCTTGAGTTCCATTAGATTGTGTGAATTTTCTTCTGAGCTTCCTTTTCCTTTTCCCTGTACTGTAGGGGCTCGTATTATTATAGACTCCTTTTCGTATTCTCTCATGTAATTAGGTAAGGTTGAAATACTCAGGGTTTCCTCTCTATTTCTATCGAGTCTTGATACTTCCTCATATACTTCCTCCAAGTTGGTATTCGGTTGATAAACTTCCACTTCTATTTCCTCAAAAGGAGGCTTCGATACTCCATTTTTCTTCCATTGTTCTTCTCGAAGTCTATCCCAGAATTCCTTCGGCCATTCTGCCTCTAAGTCCGGTATTATTGACACAGGTTCATCTTGAGTTTTCATTTGCTCACCTATGTCTTCCTTCCTTCTAAGTTCTTTACCTTTGGATTGGACACATTCTTTGTATTGATCATCTGTTATCCTTGTCTCTGGCAGAGCTGGGATAGTCTTTTCTAGGGTTGCTTGTGCCACTTCTATAAGCTTCCTACATATCACTAGTCTTTCTTTCTTCAGCTCCCCTTGTGGGTAGAGTTTTTCGTGTTGCTCTATATTCGGCCCAGTCTTAATTCTAGCTTGATAAGCTTTCAGCCACATGTCTAAGTCGTCTGGTTTCGAATTGATCCTGGATTCTCTTTCTCTTGGATAAGTGGTGACATCGGGATCTCCTCTCGGATCCTTTGTTCTTTATGTTCCCTTTTGTTTCGGGTTTGTTTTTTACTTTTTTGACTCTCATCTTTCACCCATTTATTTTTGAGTTTTTCTCTTCTTTCCTTCCATTTTTGTGCTTTGGTGTTCTGGGTACCTCTCGCGTGGATCCTCAGAATCTTCCACTACCTGAACTTTAGGGCTTACGGCTTTATCGCTCTCTTGTTCCTGTTCTGGTTGTTTCCCTTTTTGTTGCCTTATCTGAGCTCTTGTAATGGCTTTCAATGGCACATTATATTCCTTATCACTTCCAGATCCTTCTCTTACTTCAATTACATTGATTGGTGTAGTGTCTTGGACTTTGGTTGGATTCTTAGGACAGTCCCTGAAAAGATGTTCCTTTCCGCAATCGTTGCAATATCCTTCCCAAGTCCTAGGTGGTGGTGGATTGTAAGGTCAAGGGCACTCTCTAATAAAATGGTCTCCTCCGCACCTATAACAAGGTCCTCTTGGTACAGGTGGTCTAATGGTCGGTCTCATGGGTGGTTGTGCTTTAGGAGCGGCATACATTAGAGTTGCGACCTTAGTGCCATAACTTGGGTCATAGTTTCCATATCCATAATAAGCCGAATCATAGGTTGGTTCGTAATCTAACATATTGGCTTCATATGGGTAGTAATCTCCTGGTGGCAGCTCATATCCAGGGTTCCCTGATTCCTCATTGATTGTAGATGATGCTGGCAGGATGGCTCTCTCCAAATTTTCTTCGGGCTGAGCATACTTCACAGGTACTACCTGTTGAGGTTGAGACAGTTGTGGCCCTAGCACTGGTTGTGGTGGTGGATACGGTGCCTGTTCATATGGTCTTGCTATTCCTGCTGGTGTTGGATAGGGATTGTATTTGGGCATCTCTCTGCCTTGTTCTCTAGGTGGATATCCATATGGTCGATACTGAGGTGGTTGGAATGGTCGTGCCTGTCTATTGAATGGGCAATTTTCAGTGGTGTGATTAGTGTACTTTTGTTCTATGTGGCAGTACAAAGCATTTCTTGGTTGGTGCTGTCTGTTGTATGGGTATGTTTGATGTGCACCGGTCCCTCCTCGCACACACATGTATGTGGGGTGATCTCCTCCACATAGACTACATCTTCGTAGCATAGGCACTCTTTGTGCTGGGTGTTAGTAAGTTCTTTGTCCCTGGACTCCTAGTTTTTTTGCTAATAGTTCCGCTAATTCTTCCATGTTACTGGAGTTGGAGGTAATGGTACTTCGCGAGTCTTTTGATTTAGTGGGGCTGGGTGTACTCTTGAGGTCCTCGACTAGATTGTCTTCTAAATCAATGAACTCTTGAAGACACTCACTCAGAGTTTGTAACCTCTTCACGTAAACTAAGGTTCTTAGGGTTCCGTTTGTGAGTCCATCCAAAAATACTGAAATCATTTTTTGTTGAGTGGGTCTCTCTGCAACCAGGCATCTATCCACATACTGATTGAATCTTCGGGCTATTGTTTTCACTGTTTCATTAGGGTTCTGTTTGAAACTATGGATTAAAGATGCGGAATTGTGTTTAATCCCTCTCTTCGTGAATTCCCCAATGAATTCTTGAAAGAATTGCTCCATGTTCCCAAATTGATTAGGGTCTAATGGCTGGAACCAAGTTAGAGCCGTCCCTGTGAGGGTGAGTCCAAAAGACTCATACTGCACAAAGAAGTCGTCTACTTGCTCTGCCCTTAGAACTTGTTTAAATTCAGCAATGTGATCGTAGGGTTCTCCCAATCCATCATAATGATTTCTTACACACGGTCACTTGGTTCTGGCGGTCTCGGCATTGCAGGGAAGGCAGGAACTGCTGGTCTAGCTGGGGGCATTCCCGACTACCCTCTTACTGGTGGTCGTAGTCTTATCGGTGGTCGATACTGATTACCTACCCCTACATGGGCCTGATTGTGTGTTTGCACTCCTAGAGTCGCAAATTGTACATGGGTACGGTGTGGCACACTTCGTTGGCTGGTTTGTGCTAACGTGGTGTGTTCTGTCTCTTGTTGATTTCCAAAGGGGTTCTACGGAGTAGTTGCCTGATCTCTCTGAGGGAATACAGGCACACCCATGTATCTCAGCCGAGCCCTGTCTAAGGCACTAACCGGCCAATATCTCCTTTGATTTTTGTCCAAGTATGTGAGTTTAGTTTCGTCTTCTGGATCCTTCAGCTCATAAAATGTCATGGGGCTTCTTCTCTCCCTGGAGCCGGTAAGTCTGTTTGAAGCAATAAGTCCGATCCATGGATCATATAGACTTCCAATAAGTAGTCGTCTTGAGGTATCAAGTCTCCTCTCAAGACTTGTGTTACTTGGGATTTGCCCCTAGGGGTAGTCACAAGCTCCTCCGGGTTTGTTCTTCCTGAGTTTTCTGGTTCCACTAACTCTCCCCTTTCATTGATCATCTGAGGAAATTCAGTCACTATGTAGATGTGGCCAATCTTGTCTATGTATGCTCCTCCCTCGTACTTGACAGCAGGTCTGGGCACGATCGTGGCATCCATGGAAGTTACCATCCTAGCCACAGATCTGTTTAAGCCATCCAGGTAGATGGGGATCTCCTGGGCATTGGTAGATACATACTGCAAGGAAGTACGGTAATCTCCCTCCACAGTAGTCATGAAATTTCTACTTGGAGTTGGACCCTACATGTCTTCCGAAGCCATGGGTATTTCCTCCTCTGAGTCACTAGAGGTATCTGAATAGGCAAAGTGGTGACTACCCTCGGCAGCAGTTCCCACAGAAGATATGACACTTCTTCGGCTACTTAGCACTCTCCCTGACCTCAAGTTCATTCACCCTCCTAAGATGCTCTAAGTCTCTGAGACTCTCTTTGAGTGGCTCTTCCAATGCCTCAAGTTGCCTGACAAAATGCTTCAACCACTCTGGATGATACCACTTCCAGGCGATACTGCACTGGCGATACTGATCTGGCCACAATACGATACCTAAAATCTACACGATACGATACTTGCTGTAGCAGGTGATACGATACTGAACTATTGCCACGATACGATACCAACAATTCTCGCGATACGATACCTGAGCACCGAGACGATACGATACTGATTTTGGTCACGATACGATACCACCTTTGTTGCACGATACGATACTGTAAGCCCTGCGATACAATACCAGATTGCTCACGCAATACGATACTAGTTGCAAGGGTCGATGCGATACCAACTTTGTATCGCGATATGACTCAAGACAATGAGACGATACGATACCAAGATAAGTGGCGATACGATACCACCAACTTGCACGATACGATACTAGTATGATATCGTGATACTACACTAGGAAGTGGGCGATACGATACTTCAGGGATTAGCGATACGATACCAAGATCAGGGACGATACGATATCTGAGAACTGAAGCGATACGATACTAAAAATGGTATCGTGATACGAAACTGGCCAGTGGACGATACGATACCACAGTAGGTAACGATAGGATACTATTGGGTAAAGTGAGATCGCGATACCAACTTGGCGATACGATACCAAAGTGGTATCGCGATACCAAGACTGGTACCCAACGATACGATACCTTGGCGAGTATCGCGATACAAGGGAATTTTGGTATCACGATACCAAAACTCAACCGATCGCGATACTCAAGCCAAAATGTCTCACAAATCAAAAAATTTAGCACCCCCTTGCTCTTCTCACACACCTCTTCACTCCTAGCCCACTGTCCCCTTCAATGAAGTTCAAAAAATCAACTGTCTTCCCCCCGCGATACCGCATGCGCATTTAGTCACGCGTTTGTGCCCTTTTAGTGTGTTTGTGTTCAAAATACTTTGTGGAATCTTACCTTAGTGCTGTCTTGCTTGCACCTTGAGCTCAAGATCACGCTTTAGTGGCCTGGAGTGCACGATACCTCACACGCGATACCGGTCGCTGCTCGCAGGCGATACCAGAACACAGTAAAGTGTCAAATGAGTCAAATTTTTTCGTTTTTATACTTTTTGTGACAGAAATTGAACATTACCAATTTTGGACAAATTTTTGGGCTTTTTTAGTGATCTTGGCCTACTCCTACTTCACTTCTCTTCACTTCTCCTCTCCTTCTAACCTAACCCTAACTCCTCCTTCTCTCCCTTCCTACTAACCCTAAGCCTAAAAACTCATTACACACACCTCTGGGATGTGAAGTAACAAGTGTTGAAGTGATTGACTACTTGCCACGGAACGAGTTCACTTCTACAAGTACGATTCCATCACACTCGATCTATAACCATCACGAAGGCACCTTGGCTGAGTGTTCCCCAGCAACGGTGCCAAAAACGTGTGTACTCAAGTCAAGAAGACTCAAGGACTCGTGCCAATGAGACTGTACCTCTATTGCAACATAAGTGCGTATAGTGGGAAATTAACACACATTTAAATGTCAATCCGATCAAACGACCTAACCAAGTGTATGAAGACATGTGCACATATGATGGAAAATGAAGTGGTTTAGTTGATATGCATGAGAAAAGACTAATCCACCTCTCAAGCTCACTAATGACTGAAAGTGTCTGACGCGATACCTCTTACAACCGTTTTTAGTAAATCAAGGATTTCTCCCAGCTCCAAGCTCCAAATATAGTCAATAGGGTACTGGTTTTGAAGCTCTCGACAAGACGCATCTATTGGAAGTAGTTTCACTCAATTCTGACAACTCTGCTTCAAGTTATGACTAAAATAGTGAATGGCGGGAAACACCCACACTCACGCCACAACTCCTACAAGCTCACACACACACACCATAGTAGCTCAAAAACAGTGGGGAGGGGTAGACAAAAGTCCTACATGCACCTTCCAAGTATCACACACACATACAAGATCAAAGAGAAGATGGAAATCTGCAAGAAAGAGGAAAATTCGAAATTTTGGAGAGCTCCTTCTTCACAATGGCAAAAAGTCTCTACAAAGAGTCACAAAGTGACTTATATACATGTGCCCTAAGTTTGGTCCTTTCACACAAGAGACCGGCACTTTATTTCAAAAGAGTGAATTTCCTACTAATTTACAAGGGATATTTTACAACAAGTTGGGATTATGCATCTAGAGGACTCCTCTATTGCATTTACATGGCTTTGAGGGAATTCTCTAAGACTTCGAAGAAGAAAAATTATGCCCATTAATTTGAAAATTTTGGGGCTCTTCTCTTGTGCTCCTTTGCTCTGCAACACCTGCCCTGCATGAGTTGATGTAGAAGGAATCTGACTCATCTGTCCAGAGATCTTCTGATCCTCCTTGTAGTCACTTTACATGGTCGAGGGTTACATTCCTCATGGGAAGTATCGTTAGGGACATCAAGCAGTATCATTTGCTGTTGTTCTAAGGTTCAGATCTATAGTAAGCATTTTCTAATATTTAAGTCCTTTGAGTGATCATATAACCAATCCTAGCCAAGGAGTAATGGTTCTATCAGGTCATTGTCATGGCACACTAGGATTTTCATTGTCAAGGTTACATCACATATGAGAATAGAAAGGTCCACCTCACCCATGCAAGGGGTTTCCATGCCCCCTAGCCCTATGAGGTATGCCTCAATAGGCCGCGTTTCTAGTCCTGAGTCCGAGACCACCTAATCGCACTAGTCGCAACACCTGAATCAATTAAAGCCCTAAGCTCCTGGTGGGTGTTGCCTTGCCTTAGCATGATTGTAATGAATGGTCTCCTATCCATTATGATAGGATGAGTAGTTGACTTTGCTTGGCACATGGCAGTAGGATATCTAGGTGTCTCTTCATTAGTCCTCGTATCTATCTTAGAGCCTTCAAAATGGTTATAGCATTCTCTCCTTAGTCCTTGTCTTCTTAATTTCATATATTTAATGTGTTCTAGGGCTTCTGCCTGAGCTTGCTCTCACATTCTCTTTCCTTCCTCCTTGTGCTTCTTTGCCAACGTGAGTCATCTGAGCATATCCTCAGTAAGAGGTTCCTGATAAAGCTTGACTCGAAAACCACTAATGTAATTAGGCATTATCTCTCCATCCAGTGTGGCTAGTTGTACCACTTCACTTGTTGAAAGTCTATTTATAATCATAGGTCCATGACCACATTTCTCTGAGTCTCATCAATACATTACAAAGTATCTTGTTAGTACCAATCCATTGGCTTGAGCATGATATGGTGTGGATTTCTTGTGAATCACCATAAAGTCCTATAACAAATATTCAATAACTTGGTTTAGAAAGTGATTTCCTCAATCACTCACTAGTTCTATAGGTAATCCATACCTCATAAATACATTCAAATAAGAATTTTGCAATCGTGTGTGCATCATTCCTTTTTGTGGCCTTAATCCTCTACCCATTTGGTGAGATAACATGTCGCTATTATGATGTTTTCAGCATGAGTACCTTTAGTAGGGGGTTTGATGGGTCCTACAAAATCTATACCCCACTTAGAGAATGCACATCCTCCCACCATGGGTTTCAGTGGCATTTCATCTCTACAAGCAGGAAACTAAGCTCATTGGCATACATCACACCTCTTTACATATGTATGTCCATCAATATGAAGAGTTGGCCACCATAATCCTGTAAAACGTATGGCTTTGATTATTTTGACAGGGCCAAAATGACCTCTTGCAACACCTTGTGTAGTCTCTAGTATGCTTAAATAATCGCTCTCATGAACACATTGTCTCAGATATCCATCTCTCCCTCTTTTTATAGGTTATCACCAATAAGTGTGTAGTCTTGAGCTTCTTTCTCTAGACTTTGTTGTCTTGCTAAAGTCATTCCTTGAGGGAATGTTTTCGTCCTCAATTAGGTAACCATTGGTTTAGTCCATTCTCGTGTAAGAGACACATGGTATAAAGTGGCATGCTCCACTAGTGGTCTTTCACAACAAACTAGACATTCCTTGCACAGCCTATGGACATCCGCTTCCATAGATAGCCAGTACACTCCTAATCTTTGTAGATTCTACAATGTACAGTGCTTCAAACGATGTTGCTTTAATGTACCTACATGTGCTAATTGCAACCATTTTTGTATTTTGATTCCTCTACAAAACAAGCAAGAATTATCTGATTATCTTATTTATACATGCTTCCTACAAGTATCTGGTATCTTTGTGACTTGGTGATCTCTCCTTCACTGATCCTAATTCTAGGATTCTTTGGTCCAAATGTGATTATAGGGACAATAGGCTTGGCCCATTTGGGTACTACCTCAAGATTAAATGGGTATGCATTTGGTAGTTCTTCAACTATCCCGAGGGCTTCTCCAATAGTTAACTATGAAAGATGATCGACCCTGAGGTGGGTCTTCCCCTTCCCTACTACTACTTGAATTAATACTCCATTAATATTAGAAACCAATGTATCAATCATCCTGTGTTACATGGCTTATTAACTAAGTACAACAACGCTTGATGATTTGTAAAAAACTTGAACTTATTTGCCAATAAGTAATGCCTAATTTTTTTACTACATAAATCATTCATAATCCTTCAGGCTCCGTAGTTGTGTAATTTTTTTCTACCATATTTAGCTATCTACTTGCGTATGCAATGGGGAGATCTATATTGCTTTCATTCGTGGGTTGTGTCAATACACACCCTTATGGTAGAGTTAGATGCATCCACGTGAACATGGAATGGCTTACTCCAATCTAGTGTCGTTAATATGGGTGTTGAACACAAGTGTCATTTGAGTTCATTGAATGATTTCTCGCATTCATCCGTCCATTCAAACTTGGTCAAAAGAGAGTACAAAGGCTTTGCAATGATCACATACATGTGTATAAATCCTCCATAGTAACCACAATGCCCCATGAAAACCAGTACCTCCTTCACATTTTTTGGCCTAGGTAGGTTTGCAATCATTCTAACCTGTTCAAAAGAAACAAGCTCATTCTCATCACAAAGACTAGAGATAGCCATGCCATGAAAATTTGATGTAAAGGAACTACTATGAGGGCCTGAACGAGTACCATATGTCAAAGGTGCATTTATTTTGCTATGTTTCAAAGTTGACACCAACCATCTAGGCATAGTTTTTGTCTCTCTATGTCAACCCTCTCATCAATAAGTGCACCATGTAAATTTGCATCATAAATGGAATGATTTGCATCATCATCTTGAAATTTTAAAGGCTAAGAAATTGCATCATTTTTGGACTAGCACTTGATTTTCCACCTCTAAAAAGATTAAACAAAGTGTCGTACACATCTTCTCAGCTAATTTATGTCTGATTGGTACATGAAAGTAAGGTCTGAATTGCATCTTCCACAAAAAAAAATGAGGGCTAACCAGAATGCGTTTAGTATGTGGATGATATAGAAGATAGCCTTTGCTTTCATATTTATACCAACAAAAATACATTTGACTACTTTTTTATCCATGTTTCTACATTGTTGTTTAGGCACTAATCCATATGTCAAACAACTAAAGACATGAAGATGAACAAGAGATGGATTTCGAGCATGCCAAGTCTAATATGGAGTGATCAATTGTAGTGATTCAGCGGGATACCTCTTAAGTACATATGATGCACACATAACAACCTCAAGCAAGAACCTATGTTGTAATGCCTAACTTTTGACCATACATATCACCACTTCCATAAGAGATATGTTCTTTCTTTTAGCAAATCCATTTTGTTGAGGTGTATATGACATTGCACACTGATGTTTTATCCCATGATCAATGAAAAATGTATTAAAATAAGAAGATGTGTATTCCCCCCATCAATCATATGGAGGGTGCCCTATTTACATGCTAACATATTTTTATTCATAAAAAAGAAATTTTTAAAGCTCATAGACAATTTGTACTTTTCTTTCAATGGTTATACCCATGAAATGCTTGAAAAAGGAATCAGTTAAAGTCACAAAGTATAGATAGTTGTGAAGGTAAGGTGTCTACATAGGACCAAAAACATCATTATGAGCAAGCTGCGATTTATGAGTAGTTCCAACTGAATCATCTTTTGGGAAGAGGAATGCTGAATTTTGCCCAAAAGACAACCTTCATAGACACCAAGGTAGGATAAAAAATCGAACTGAATTCTATATGGTACGTTCGGTATATACGGTATGTTTTTATTAGTATGATACTCATTCGATACGTTTAAACTATCATATATAACATATGTATATTTTATTATATATATTATACACTTATTACTATATGTAATATACTATATCCTTTATACGTATTACATAGTGCATTAATGAATCGGTTATCACCCTTAAGCACACACATTAACACACAAATTAAAATAGAATACAATGAATTAAAATATAACACTTAGACACGTACACATACAAACACAATGCACTAATAGTTAAGCCTTAAACACATGGACTTTTCATTAACATAGACACACACACTATACATAGTTGAGAACACACAATGCACACACATAGGCACATGAACACACACACACACATAATGCATCAAGATTAAACACTTACATTCTTAGAAACACATGTTAAGTAGTAAGTTCTACACACACATACACACGCACACACACACACACTATATGTATGTATGTATATATATATATTGTTGGAGATAGACGTCTGCGGAAGCATGCGAACAACACAAGGAAGAAGAAGAAGCTTGGAGCACAACACACAATACTGAATGTATTTCCAGAGAATGTACAAAGATAAGTAGCCCATAAGGGCAATAGGTGTATATACAAGCCGGGGAAAAAAAACCTCCTAAAGAGGGAAAAAAGTGCCCCGGGCGGTCCTAGTGTGTTCACACACATCACTACCTAAATATATCAACAAATCCCCCCTGGGAGTGATGCGGTGAACAAGTAGTTGGCACTCATGTATAAGGAAGTGCCAAGCTATGTGGAAATCACTCCACAAAAGGAAGTAAGCCCAAAGCTTTGCGAAAAGCTTCAAACTTCTCCTTAGGCAGAGCCTTCGTGAAAAGGTCTGCAATGTTCTCCTACGTGGGCACATATGCCAAGGTGATCTCCCCAACAGAGAACCTCTCCCTGACATAATGATAATGCACCTCAATGTGCTTAGTGCAAGCATGGAACACAGGGTTCCTCACAACTTCCAATGCGCTATGACTGTCAGTGAAGATGGTGGTGGCAGAAGACTGACCAACACCCAAATCAGCCATAAGGCATCTGAGCCACACACACTCAATAGTCGCTGTGAAAGCTGCTCTATACTTAGCCTCACAACTGGAAGTGGCCACAGTAGGCTGCTTCTTGCTCAACCAAGATATACATGAGCTACCAATCATGAAGCAAAAGCCACTAGTGGACACACAAGTGTCATAGCAACCAACCCAATCAGAGTCACAAAAAGCATGCAAATCTGGTGGTAGTGATCCCCCCATGGGATAAAACAACCCAACTAGCCGAGTACCACTCAAGTAGCGAAAGATACGCTTAACTGCCTGCCAATGCTTGACTCCTGGGCAATGCATAAAATTGCTCATTTGTGAGACAACA
Source organism: Ceratopteris richardii (assembly GCA_020310875.1). Taxonomy (NCBI): domain Eukaryota; kingdom Viridiplantae; phylum Streptophyta; class Polypodiopsida; order Polypodiales; family Pteridaceae; genus Ceratopteris; species Ceratopteris richardii. Next base: position 121,847 of record MU260555.1, read on the forward strand.
AACTGAATATCTGGCCGAGTAATGCATAAGTAAGTCAAGCATCCAATAGCCTGCTGATAGAGAACAACATCAAATGCATCTCCAGCATCATGAAGACTCAATCGTAAACCTGTCTCCATAGGAGTGGCAATAGGCTTACAATCTTCAAGGACAAAATGATGCAATAATGTGTCAATATATTTCGTTTGACACAAGGCCATTCCACCATCAACATGCATAAACTGAATGCCCAAATAATGATGCAAATGCCCCAAATCAGACATCTCAAATGAGGCATGCAAATCAGCCTTAAAGTCAGCAATATGCTTCTCAATAAGACCAATGAGCAACATGTCATCAACATAGACAACCATGATCAGAAGTACATCATTAGCACACCTAATATATAAGGTGCTTTCAGTTGGAATATTCTCAAAACCATGTGCAATCAGATAGGCATGTATCTTCTCATACCAAGCACGTGGTGCTTGCTTTAACCATATAATGCCTTCTTTAACCTACACACTTGGTTTTGATGCCCTTTTTGCACAAAGCAACGGGGCTGAAAAACATACACTTCTTCATGCAAGTCACCATTCAGAAATGTTGTTTTAATGTCCAACTGATGTACATTTCAACCATGATGAGTTGCAAGTGCATAGATGCTCCGAACAGTAGTCATACGACATGTAGGTGCAAAGGTCTCATCAAAATCAATGCCTCTTTCCTGTGCATAACCCTTTGCAACAAGCCTAGCCTTATACCTGTCAACTGTACCATCCGGTTTATGCTTCAACTTGTATACCCACTTAGTGCCAATGGCCTTCTTGCCTGGAGGCAAGTCACATAAAGACCAAGTGCCATTCTTCATTATAGCATCATATTCAAATTGCATAACAGCCATCCAATTTTTTGAATTTTGTGCTTCATCAAATGAAACAGGCTCAGTTTCATCACAGAGACTAGATGAAGCCATATCATAGCAATCTGATGCAAAAGAGGCACTATGAGAGCCTGATCGAGTACGATATGATAGAGGTGCAACTAATTTGCTGTCATGCAAGGTCTGTACCAGCAATTTTGGCATAGTTCTTGCCTACTCAATATCAGCTCTCTCATCAATAAGTGCATCATGTAAATCTGCATAAGAAATGGAATGATCTGCATCATCACATGAAACCTGCAAAGGTTGAGAAGTTGCCTCATTAGGACCAGCACTAGACTCTCCACCTGTGAACAGAGGCAACAAAGTATCATACATGTCTTTAGAGCTAACAAATGTCTCCTTAGTACATGAAAGCAATGGCTGAATAGCATCTTCCACAAAAACAACATCACGGCTAACCAAAATGCATGTAGTCTGTGGATGATACAGATGATAGCCTTTACTTTCAGAACTGTACCCAATAAAATCACGTTTTATTGCTTTATCATCCAATTTTCTACGATGTTGTTCAAGCACTAATGCATATGCCAAACAACCAAAAATACGTAGATGAGCAACAGATGGCTTGCAATCATGCCAAGCTTGATATGGAGTGATGGACTGCAGTGCTTTAGTGGGGCACCTGTTCAGTACATATGCTGCACACATGACAGCCTCAAGCCAGAAACAATGTGGTAAAGCTTGACTCTTGACCATACACCTCGCCATCTCCATGAGTGACCTATTCTTTCGTTCAGAAACTCCATTATGTTGAGGTGTATACGGCACTGTACACTGGTGTTTTATCCCATGTTCAACCAAAAATGCATTAAAATCAGAAGACATAAATTCCCCCCCTCGATCAGAATGGAGGGTGCCCATTTTACATGCTGACAAATTTTCAGCCAAAACCAAAAACTGTTTGAAGCACATGAACACTTCGGACTTTGCCTTTTATGGATATGCCCATGCATGCGTAGAAAAATCATCAATGAAAGTCACGAAGTAAAGATAATTTCCAAAAGAAGGTGTCTGCATAGGACCATAGACATCACTATGTACAAGCTGCAATTTCTGAGTAGCCCGAGCTGAACCATCTTTTGGAAAGGACGAACGCTGCATTTTGCCCAAAATACAGCCTTCACAAACATGTTTTCCAGGTGCATCAAGTTTGGGTAAAGAGGACACCATTTCAGATTTTTGCAAGCGTAGCAAACTAGCAAAATTCAGATGACCAAAGCATGCATGCCAAAGCTTTGCATTTGACATAGCCTGAGAATCATTTACTGCACATGCCAAATCATTCACAGATCTTTCATAGTCTATGAGCTTATACATCCGACGATATAAAATGCCAGAAGCAATAATCACATCGCCATTTGACAGATCATGAACTGTACACCTATCATCAACAAATTTCACAAACAAGCCAATCTTGGCTAATGCAGAAACTGATAACAGGCTCTTCTTGATCCCTGGCACAAATAAAGCATCTGACAAAGTGAAGGAACTACCATCAGAAGTAGTCAAAATGATCTTACCAACTCCCATAACACGATAAGAGGAGTTGTTGGCACTTGTAACAGTATTCCCTGTAGGGGTAGGCTGGAGTGAAGAGAAGAAACTGTGCTGCGAGGTAATATGTTTGGTCGCCCCACTGTCAAAATACCAAACATCTGAGTCTACTGCAGACATACACTGCTCATGAGAAGATGGGTCAAAACTAGAGACAGTAGTAAATGCCCATTCTTCTTCCTGCACAAGATTAGCAGACTCTGTTTTTGGTGTAGAGGCCTCTGCAACAACCATTCCAGCCTCTTTCTTCTTTGCCTCTTTAGCAGCTAGTTTTGGACAGTTCTTTATGATATGATCATTCCCTTTACAGTACTTGCAAAACAATTTTTGCTTTTCTGATTTCTTCTCATCTTTATCTTCCTTCTTCGAATGTGCAGAATTAGCAGATTTCTGCTTACTAGTTGAAGAGCTCCATTTTCCTTTGCCCTTCTAACTAGCCAAAAAAGCTTGATCTGCAACTTGCATAATGGACTTGTTCTACGTGGACTGGTCTTCCTGCAACAGGACAGAGACTAACTCCTCAAATGATAAGGCATTTGGATTGCCTTTCATCATCAATCGAAGAGTAGAAGCAAAACTCTGATATGAACCAAGAAGACCATTCAAAACAGTCTGCACAAGTGAGCTATCTGGTATAACCTCATCAGCAGAAATCAACTGTTCCTTCAAGTCTTTGATCTTCGTTAGGAAACTGTCCATAGAATCACCTTCATTCATGTGCTCACTCTCCAACTGTTTTTGGAGGTAAGCAACACGAGCCTCATTCCTAGCTTGGTACAATGTGGTAAGTGTATCCCAAGCATCCTTAGCTGTTCTGCAAGAGTGAATGTGAGGAATAATGGCACGTTTGACAGACAAAGCTATCAATGCATGTGCCTGGGCATCTCTGCCATCGCAACGAATCTGCTCTACAGTAGGTGTAGCAAAAACCGCAGCACAAATAGGAATATGCAGAATATCACCATCTTTGACACCTTCTGCATCAGCTTCAGTACCTGCAGTTGTAATAGTTGCAGGTGTGATAGGATGTTTTTCGACACCTTGTACAATGTTCCACAGTCCTTTTGCAACCAACACATGTTGCATCATATAAGCCCATAACGGGTAGTTGGTACCATCCAACTTATGCTCAACAACCAACATACGGAATACATCACTGCTTTCAACCATGGTCAATGATTTAAATACCTTGATGCAGAAAATTGACTGTATCTCAAAAAGTTGAACAGAATTGCCCAGACGAATTCCTCTAGACCTGTAGCAAACTTCGAGACACTTATACTGGCGAACAAAAACTGGTATATACCTTTGGCACAAAAAGATGAAATAGCCTGCACAAGCACTGCAATACTACGTTCGGAGGCCGAAACGAGCTCAAATCACGATTTTGGCACCACAAAATGAAGCTGTTTTGATCTCGAAAATAGGTTGAGTATGCTCACCAAAATTTGTGCGATTTTGAGACTGCAAATGGAGGAGTGTCGACGGCATCCTAGATGAAGGCATCTGTTCACACACATCACTACCTAAATATATCAACACACACACACACACACACACACACATATATATATATATATATATATATATATATATATATATATATATATATATATATATATATATATATATATATATATATATATATATATATATATATATATATATATATATATATATATATATATAAGCAAACAACGTACCGAACCTTTGGGTTGCATTCAAAAATTGAACCGTATGCAAACCCTATGTAATGAACCAAACAAACCATACCACGTTGACATACATGTTTAGAAGGTGCCTCAAGTTTAGGAATGGAGGAAACCATTTTAGCTTTTTGTAGGTGTAGCAAACTATGAAAATTCTAATGACCAAAGCATGCATGCCAAAGCATTGCATGTGAGATAGCTTGAGAATCTTGAATTTCACATGATGAATCATTCATAGATTTTGCATAGTCTATGAGCTTATATAGCCCACAACATAAAATTCTGGAAGAAATAATAACATCACCATTGAGATCATGAACTGCACATCTGACATCAACAAATTTGACAACCAAGCTAATCTTGGTTGATATTGAAACTAACAACAAATGTTTCTTGACCTATGGCATATAGAAAGGATCTAACAAGGTGAAAGAACTACCATTAGCAGTAGTGAGAATGATCTTTCCAACTCCCATTATATGATAACAAGAGTTTCTAGCACATGTGATATTATTCCTTGTAGGGTCAACCTCAAGCGAAGTGAAGAAATTGCAATGCAAGGTAGTATGTTTGTTGCATCACTATCAAAGTACCAAACATTTGAGTCTACAACATAAAGGTGCACATGGAACAACTCAAGAACTAAAGAGGTTAGAAGTATATTGGCTAAATATGTAGAAAGATGTACATGCATATGTGTGTAATTGCATTTTATGCCGATTCTCCTCTCCTAAAGAACATTCATCTTTGTCCTTTTCTACAATAACATCTGAATGGAGCAAGCCACTAGTTGAGTTCTTGAAGTCACGAACATACCCAGAAGGTGTTAGCAAAGATAGAAAGATAGCTCTCAAAGAACAAAGCAAGGATTATGTAATCTTGGGAAAACAACTTTTTAAGCGAGGAAATGACAATATATTATAAAAGTGCTTTCAAGAGGGAGAGTATCTTCCTATATTGGAAATGGCTCATGCTAGAACAACTAGAGGTCACTTTTGAGCTGATAAGACTATCAAGATGATCCTCTTTGTAGGCTTATGGTGACCAAACCTCCACATGGATGTACAAACATATGTAAGAAGTTGTGACATATGTCAAAGGACCAAGTACCCAGTTAGGAGAGATGACATGCTTTTGAGACCTATGGTTTGTGCAAGAGCTTTCTCATGATTGGGAATTGACTTCATTGGACCTATTAATCCTTGAGCAAGAGGTTCTCATGCAGAATACATCATAGTGGCTACATATTACTTAACCAACTGGGTAGAAGCCAAAGTCACTAAGAAAAATGCTGCCTAGATAACTACAAAATTCTTATTTGAGGACATTTTCACTAGATTTGGACTACCTATTAAGATACTCAATGATAGAGCACACACTTTATTAATGAAGTCATTGAGTTACTCATGAATGAGTTCTTGGTGATTCATAAAAATCAGCACCGTGTCACACACAAGCCAATGGAC